>JAUEKX010153571.1:0-11423 GCA_031834005.1 Dendronotus venustus
GCACGCATTAAAGCCTGGTTTCCATTGGAAGGTTAAGGCAAGATTTCCATTAGCGAAATAAAGCATGATTTCCATTATGACGTTAAATTTCGCATGCACTTTATCAACGCTGAATAAAAATTATAAATAACGAGAAATGGTGCAGTGTGTACAGACCCTTCACCTAATTTCACTTGCTCGTTGATGTTCATCAAACATCAGTCTTGTTGTGTGATACAGTGAGTCTCTTGGGAGCTTCAATTTAAAAGCGCAAACAAACATAGTTTTCAAAAATCTTTCTTGATAATTTTTGGTTTGTTTGACAACCCATACGGTTAGTGGAATATGCATCTCATCAAAAATGTAAGTCTGCTGATTAGTTTGTTTACATACGTTTAAAATAAGGTACGCGTTCAAAATATGGAAAATCCGCGGTAATGAAATCCAGACGTACTTACATCACCAAATAGGTATTGTGAAGCTTAAAAATGAGTTTCAACAGCCTTAGAAAGACCAAAAACAACAGTTGAATCTATTTTAATAATTTAAAGCTAATTTTTTATGCTTTTAGCAATTAAAAGCAAATTTGAATTGATTGAAAAAATTGATCATGATTTGAGGAAGTTTGAACTTTTATGCCAAACATTGAGCATATATATATATATACCTTGTACAAACATTTAATGAAACTTACATCATTCAATGATCATTGGCCTTGCTTTTCAAACCTTCTACACTAATTAAATTAATGCGGACAAAAGAATACTTTACACCTACATTCAACATTAGTGAACAAAGAGCAAATCAACTGAACAACAAACCGATTAGATGCTGTATGTATGTAATATTCCTGACATCTCAATACTTTTGATCAATGCAATAAAAAATATATATATATTTATAAAGCACTTGTAGTTTACTAGTGTTACTTAGATTATTGTCCTTTGAATTACGATTATCATTACACAAAAGTTGTTATTAAAAAAGTTGGTATTAAAAAGCCTTTTAGCATGTCATTTTGGCTAGAAATATTTATGTATATATATATACTTGTGAGTTTTTTTCAAAACAAAATTATGAGAATGTTGCTTGCTTTGTATATATATACATAAAAACTGTAAAGAAATATGGTACTCTTTCAAATATATACAGAATATTTTAAGGGAAGAATTTTTTACATATTTTACAAGTCATTTAAAAAAGAATTCTCACAAAAGCTTCTACAAAACTTTATAATATAATATATTATATGTACATGTGTTATTTCACAATAAGACGCTTCTGTAGTTTGAAAGACATTGTTTAAGTACCTAATATTATTTATATATATATATATATATATATATATATATATATATACGTGTAAAAACGTCAGGACAATTTTATGAATATTTATAATATAAATATTATACTTTCATGTTATATTTGATCTTTAAACAAAATGATGTATTTCATAAAATATTTGATAACAAACCTTTGTTTCTGTTGTGAAGAAGTTCTATTATTTTTAAAAAAATTATTACTTTTCAGCAAAACCAATCAGAAGTTATTTGAAAATAAATCACTCTACAAAACTTTATAATATATAATATATATAATATATATATATTGTACATGTGTTGTATAAAAATAAAAAGCCTTGTTTAAAAGACATTGTTTTCATTCAAAAGCTTTTGATGATCTTTATCAAAAATTGAAAAATATTTGCTGGTACTTTAAAAAATTACCCTCGGACATACTCTACTTGCTATTCTGTATCAATCAATTGTGTTATTCAATTAATAATTTCAATCTATTTTGTCTATACACTTGTTAAATGTAACAAATAATCATTCATATATATATTAACTGAATAAACTTGTTAATTTTAGCACAATGCTCACAAAGCAAAGTAACCTTCTGGCAGTTTGTGCATTGTTTCTTTCTTTGGTCAATATTTTAAATTGTGTTGACAGAGGTAACTTTAAAACTTGCGATCAAAGCAGTTTTTGCAAGTAAGTACTTATTCAACAATATTTTTATACTTATTCAACAATATTTTTATAAAGTTTATTAAAAATACACCATTTGAAAAATTATAAGACTTTAAATTATTAATAAGTATTTAAATGTGAAAACAATATAAATATGTATGTTTTATTACTATATATGGGGAAAAAAAGCCTGGGGTTACAATGACACCAATTGTTATCCAACAACAATTTTTCCTGTTATTTTTACCCAATGTTTTTCACTTTTCGTGATTCGTCTTTTACTCTACCATGATCCAATTTTTTTATGTATCTGGTAAAAGCTGAAGAATAAAAATTTAGTCAGGAAAAAGTGACTAAATCTGTAAATGTGATTATATCTTAAACTTGATATGTCTATTTTGTATTATATTACTTTGTTCTTAGGCGAAATCGTGCAATTCAACCTGACAAATCGTCATTTGCTATTACTCCTGAAACACTTAAATTTGAATATGGAACAGTTTCATGTATAGTTGTGAACACTAACACAAATGTACATTTCAAACTGACCATCGATACACTACAACATAATACAGCACGCGTCAGACTGACAGAATTGAGTCCTATTTATGCACGTTATTCGGTACAAGACTCACTTGTGAAATCACCAACACAAATTAGGTATATATATAACTGCTAAAATTGTTTATATAATGGTTTTTTTGTTTTTTTTATAACGTAATCTAAAGTATAATGTAGATTAATTATGTGCTTCAATATATATACTGTATATAGTTTTTTTGGTCAAAATTACTTTTAGCCCTTAATTTTAATATCTCATAAAATCTATGGTAACACTTTAGTCCATAGATATGAAAGGGAAGGAAGATAAACTCAAATAAAAAAGTGCCACAGTTTCATTCACATTTGTGCAATAATTTTGTTTAAGGCTGGGAGGGGCCAAGCCCAAAAATTAAATAATCACTCGGGTGTTTTATGGCAATATTCATTTCATTTGTTGATCATATTATGCATTACATATTAGAACATACAATTATATACCTTAATTCTATCAAATAGTTAAGGTTCTGGGGTTATTATTTATAATTTTATAATTTTGAAACTTCCAATACTTAGATTGAAACAAGAAACCGGGGAGGATGGAACTTTCAAAGTTAAATTTGGAAATAACTACATTGTGGGTACATACAAGCCCATGAAAATTGATTTTTATGATGGAGAAGTACTAGTGGTCTCACTTAATAGTCGTGGCTTGATGAACTTTGAACACTACAGGACTAAGCCGTAAGTAAATGAAAATTTTGTATTTGTGAACGATCATGATATTGTTTTTAGCTTGGTTTCGGGTGTGTGGTCTTAATATCATTGAGATGGAATTTAGCATTTTTATGTTTTTGGTTCACATGGAATAATGGTATAGCACTGGAATTTTGGAAATATTTTTACAACCATGCTGTGCTATTATGATTATATATAATAGAATCCTGTTAACTCAGACCCTGGATAATTCGGACATTCACTTAGTTCTATAAATTTCCTGCCCCCCCCCCCCCCCTTGGATTTGATGACCCCAATAAAGCCTTTGGATATCTCTGACATTCAAGTCATACGAATTTCCTGTCCCCCTTGAGGGTCCATGTTAACGTGATTCCACTGTATTGAAATGAGCAATGAGGGTATTTTATTGGACAAAATTTGTTGATTTAAATTATGCCTAACATAACCTTTTGTCTGACGAAAAAATTATCCCCAATTTGAAATTTACGAGAGATGATTGTATAACAAGTTGAGTTTTCATTTAGAGCTGCATCTGAAGAGAAACCAGTTGAAGAAGGGCAAGAAAATGCAGAAGCAGAGCACGAGGACCCACCTAAGGTGTGTCCAAAAGAATCTTTATATTAGGCCAACAAATGCGGAAATGACAGAAATGCGGGTGGTGGAACAAAACTTAACCAGGCTATTTTTTACCAATTAGTAACAAACTTTTCTCAAATAACATATTTCAAGGTTTCAAAAAATAAATGTGTGTAAACAAACAGGTCTACCACGATTTGAAAACATGCAGTTATTATTTAAGATTTTCACAATATTTGGGTAATCAAAGTTAATGATGCTGTTCTTACTGTAAAGAAGCTCAAATTATTATACTGGAGTCATCTATATTTTTAAACAAAATATTTGCCTGTCTAAGTAGAATATTTTTGAAATGTCTTTCTTTATTTTCATTTTCCCAAAAATAATCGTTATAAAAAGCAAAAATTTTTGCTTCAGTTAAGTCAAAAATTCAGATAAGACCTTTCCACAGGGAGTTTAATTTTTAAACATGTACAGTATCTCTATTTCAGGATGAAGAGCCAAAGGTGGGAGAACCTGCTGGTATGTGGGAAGAAAATTTTAAAGAACACCATGATTCTAAACCAAAAGGTAAATTGGATAATTATGTTATTGGTATAGTAGGAAGCAAATGTTTTGGATTATTGGCCAAACTGTTTATTCATCTATAAAAAACGATGTGTCCAATTACTTGAAGTTACAACGAAATTGGTAGGGTTTATATATAGTCTCATTATTTTCTCATAAGACAATAGATAGGTTTATGAATGGTCTTTCAAGGATTGTTTTGCCTTATTTTTATCACATTACACGTTATATACAAATGCATTTGACTTGAAAAACCATTCAATAGGGGTAAATAGATTAAATATGAGGCTTTCCAAATATGAACTAGACAAAATTTCCAATTCTCTCATACTCGTACTCATACTGAATTAGGATTCCCATATTAGCCCTATCATACTATGATGCAAAACTTGTATTTCTATTTCTAGGTCCAAGCTCTGTTGGTATGGATATCTCCTTCCTTGGTTTTGAACACGTCTATGGTATTCCTGAACATGCTGATTCGTTCTCTTTAAAAGAAACGACGTAAGAGACCAATTTTATTTCCATTTAAGTTTCTATCACAACATTTCCACCTCTGTAAAACTTTTAAAGAGAAAGAGAAGGGATATTTTTACTCAAAATTGTAAATAGCACCCTGTATTTTTTATGAATCACTAACAAACCTTTCTCAAGTACCGTTATATTTCATGGTTTTAAAGAAAAGAAAAGACGTGTGAACAAACAGGTCTACCACGATTCGAAAAAAATGAAAATGCTGTGAAAGAAAACTATTGTTGTAAACATGCAGTTACTGCTAGTTATGTCTTCTTCACAAGAAAAAATATTCACTGTTTTTATTTAATCTGATGGAATGGTCCAAACACCGTAATGGGATTCGTTAGCAATTGGTTAGCGATTCCCTTTCAAACCCGGGACTATTACATGGTTATGTGTTTACAAACACTTATCTAAATCTATTGAATCCTCTCGTCATTTAACAGTGGTGGAGATCCTTACAGATTGTACAATCTCGATGTATTTGAATACGAGTTGGATAACCCAATGGCCCTGTACGGTTCCATCCCATTCATGGTGGGCCACAGTACTCACCGGTCTGTTGGGGTGTTCTGGAATAACGCTGCGGAGACCTGGATCGATATCAAATCGTCTAAGACGATGCTCAATTCGCTCATCTCTCTGTTCAAGACTGCCGATGTCCCTGAGATGGACACTCACTGGATGTCTGAGAGCGGCATCATCGACATTTTTGTCCTTTTGGGCCCCAAACCTTACGATGTTTCTAAGCAGTTTGCAACTTTAACTGGAACTGCTACACTACCTCCTGTAAGTGTGCAGCGTCATTCTTATTATAACCCTTTACAGGGTTTGAATTATACTTTTAAATTGATATTAGCATTGCGTTGTGTCTACTTTTACCTCTATTAAAATTCTCCGGTAATTCCCCCCTAAGCAGTTAGTGTAGGTGAATTAGCCAATCAGATTGTTGAATTATAATTTAGTAATTATCATATTTATGAGTTCGTTACCTGTTAAAAAGAAACCCATTGCTGAGAGACCTACAAAATGTTAAAAAATTCTCGCAATATCTAATGTTAGTATTATGACCATAAACAAATCAAGAAGTTGGGCTGCTAAAGCAATTGCTTATATATAAACAAAGTGTGTGTAACGAGTTCGTGTTTAGTTGGTTAGTTTTTTTTTTTTTTATACTGGAATTATTCAAGGCATAAAAACAATCATGTTCTAACTGTTGTTTGTTTAATATAAAGGAGGGTCGCAGATCTACAGACATCTCTGTAGAAGAGTTATTATTTTTATAGAGTTATAGAATTATTTTTCCGGACGGGGGATGGTTTTTGCTCTCTTGTGTAGATGTTTCTACTTCTACATAGATTTGAATGTAACACAATAATATATAGTAGAAGTTCGAACCACGTGAGCAGTGAAAAAGTTCAATCAAAAGAAATTTCCTATAAAGTTATGAAAGGAGTTTTTTCGTCTTATGCAGGATTAGATTTAGATTTTACTGTATGGTATATTGTTCAGGTTTTTGGCATCTCATACCACCAATGTCGGTGGAATTACAACGACCAAGAGGACGTGAAACAAGTGGATGCCGGTTTCGACGAACATGACATTCCGTGTGACGTCATCTGGTTGGATATCGAACACACAGACAGCAAGAAGTACATGACGTGGGACCACTCAAAATTCCCTACACCCGCCGAGATGATCGACAACGTGGCGTCGAAGGGCCGAAAAATGGTCACCATCATCGACCCGCATATTAAGCGGGACAGCGGCTATCACGTGCACTCGCAGGCTACCGCTCAACAGTACTACGTCAAAAAGAAGGACGGAGGGGATTATGAGGGGTGGTGTTGGCCTGGATCCTCCTCCTGGATCGATTTCTTTAACCCGGAAGCGCAAAAGTGGTGGGCGAATAATTTGCAACTTGAAAACTACCAGGTAAAGAGTTTCGTTTTCCCTGTGTGTACGTTTGTAATGTGTTGAGACTTTCTTTCTCACGGATGTCCAATCCACTTATACTGGTGTATTCCCGTCAACAAAAATATCGTAAGCCTTGAAAGTTTTGACTGGTCAAACGTGTTACCAGACTTTCAGAGTTTACAATGCCAAAACTCCCCTAGGCGGAAAGTATTGCGGTGGAACAAAAAAAATGAGATCGCGTATTCTATTGTTCCCATTGTCTAAATGTCATCCGGAGATACTTTCGAAGTTTTCCGTAGTTTTCCGTATTAAGATTCAACTTTATAAACGCCTTGCTGTAATATTTATTGTGATTATGTTTACGTGTATCCGTGTACAATGTGTAGGGTTCGACTTTGAACTTGTTCACGTGGAACGACATGAACGAGCCGTCCGTATTCAACGGCCCGGAAGTGACCATGCACAAGGATGCTGTTCACTATGGCAACTGGGAACACCGTGACGTGCACAACTTGTACGGCATGTTGCAACACAAATCCTCCTTCAACGGGCATCTCCAACGATCGAACAACAAGGAGAGACCTTTTATCTTGTCTCGAGCTTTCTTTGCTGGCACTCAACGATATGGTAAGAGATATATAAAACGCTTTCGCCCGAGAGACGCAAGGGTCTCGGCTAGTTTGATTATTAAACTCTCCATTACAAATAATTTTTTATGATTTGTTTCACTCCGTGGAGAAAACGTATTAGTAGCAATAACAAGTAAAGAGTTCTTGGCAGTATTATATTGGACGTTAATTTTTCCTCTTTTAGGTGCTGTATGGACAGGTGATAACAAAGCTGAATGGTCGCATTTGAAAGCTTCCATTCCCATGTTGCTATCGATGAATATTGCTGGATTACCTTTTGTCGGAGGTAAGTAGGAACAGTACTTATCCTCTACGTTGTATGATGTGTATTTAGAATGTTCGACTTAAAATGAGAGTTTTTTCTGGATCTAGATGAAGTTTCGAGTAAAATCGATTAGGTTTGCGGGGCTGATCCACCCGTAATGTTAAATTACATTACTGTAAAGACGATACAGAATGTTTATAGACTAACTGGATATTTATACACAACAGCTTTCAAAAGATTAATCAACGTTTCTTAAGCTTGGTGCTCACTATGTCTCAGCCGATGTTTTTACTGTAAAAAAGGCCGTCATGTGCACTTTGGTTATCTCATTGCTATCTCGATGTTAGCCCGTACTGGAAACCAAGCCTTAGCGACTGGATACCAACACAACTTCATCGTGTAAACATTCTGTGTTGTGTCCGCAGTGATATCTGTAACTTATTTGTTATGTATTATTATTCTGTAGCTGATGTTGGTGGTTTCTTTGGAAACCCTGATGCAGAACTACTCGTAAGATGGTATCAAGTAAGTATTCCTATCTAAAAAAAATGTTTTCTATCTCAATGGTTTTAATGACTTGACATGTTATAAATACGACGTCAAAACGTTAAATTGACGTTGTTTTAACGTTCTATCAATGACTTCATTTCGTTCTTTTCTGTTGTCGCACCTTTCTTTTGGTGATCTGTTACATAAAGCTAATATGCTAGAGTCTTGTAGCGTAAAGTTACCCGAGCCAGGCCTCTTAAATCTGACGCAGTCGAAACGCCACGGTATAGACGGAATTTTCACTAGCCTCGTCTTTTTACTTGTACGTTTTAGCAGTTTTTATAATACTTATCGTTTTGATAAAGGAGATTTTCTAAACGTTTTTATAAATTCCCCGGCTGTTTTTTTTTTTAAGAAATCTTCTAATACGAAGTGCTCTCAATTGCACTTTCTGCTCTGCTCACGTATGGTACTCATAAATTTTTTCTAACTCTATTCATCACCATATTTCGTCATTATTTTGCAGGCGGCTGCTTATACCCCGTTTTATCGTGGTCATGCTCACTTGGAAACAAAGCGAAGAGAACCATGGTTGTTCGGTCCTGAAAATACGAAGTTGATCAGAGCAGCCATTCGTAGACGTTACTTATTATTACCGTACATTTACACCTTGATGAGAGAGACACATGATACTGGATTACCCATTATGAGGTTTCTATACTAGCTATTGATATTGATATGGGGAGGTTTCGTGTCGGTATCAACCATACAACTCCTTTTCGCTTGCGCTAATTGCGTTAATTTGAAAAAAGGGTGTTGGAAATATCATCTAGAATAAAATGAATTTGTAACCTTCATTCGAATGCTCTCTCTTTTTTTTTGTACTATATTTCCCTAAAGTTGCTGGAAAGTAAAAATTAGATAGCACTTTTTTTTTTGTATTTTTGGGAGGTTGCAGTTGAGAGACTTATATCTTCTTCATAAAATATTTTCATGAAAGTATAATGTGTGTGTGATTGGTTTTTATTCATGGTGTTGCCTGCGTTATATTTTATTATATCTGATCATTTATTGATTATTTTATGTTCTATATTAATTTTCGTTTCATTCTTAGACCAATATGGATGGAGTACCCTGAAGATAGCAAAACCTTCGGAATGGATGACGAATATTTGTTAGGTATTACAAAACATTCAGTTCTCATTGAATTGTTCTTATTGAATTGTTCTTATTGAATTCTCAACAAGGCTCCAATCCAATTTCGTACGACTATTTGGGTCAATGTATTTTGCTTGCCATATCTCCCTTGGCTAGATTATCACCATGGCCTGCCTCTTAAGCTGAATAGCAAGTTGAGCAGATGGATTATCAATATTTTTCGGCTTTTTAAGTATTCTATTATAGCGCTACCAGTCGGTATCTAGCCACGAAAATTTGATGACATATACAGAGTCTTTCTTTGTTCGTATAGGTGACAGTTTACTAGTAAAGCCAGTTACAGCGGCAGGAACGACCGACTTATTGGTGTACTTCCCCAGTACAGAGAATCAGGTATGTAACAATTTTCGAATAAAATAATATTGCTGTAAATAAGTGGCCAAAAATAAGAACAATATTTTATAAACACATTTAATTTTATCTTTTTGAAAAGTTAAGAATAGCATGAAGCTTTTGGTAGACTAGTTACCTTATCAAGTGCGATAGTGTTTAAATTTTGTATTGTTATTGTTAACTTTCGCCTTGTATTTCACCCTCTTGTACAGGGTTTAACAAAAAACACAGAGCCGTAAAATGCACGTACCGGTTATAATCCCTGTAACTGCTTTTTATATGATTATAATCATCATTCTACTATTTTCATTTCCGATAGTTTTTTAAGAAAATATTTATTATAGCTACTATACCTACCTCGTTTTCTTTCCAATTTTCAGGTTTGGTATGACTTCGATACCTACAAGAAACATTTTGGTGGAATTACTGACAACATCCTTACTCCAATGAATAAGGTGAGTATGGTGGAAACACTACGTTGTATATGAACATTGGAACAACGTCCGTTTAACGGGCTGGTATTTGTATGTTCTCTCTGTTGAGCTCCTGTTGAGAAATACTTGCTGAGAAATTCCTTCCTCGCAGCAAAATTACTTTTTTTTGGTATATGAGTACTAATACACGGAAGTGAGTTCTCGGAAATTTGATGATGTATTTGATGATAGATGTCAATGTTTAGGAAGGAGATCATATTTTTTTGAACTGTTACGAGGTCCTTACACACGTTTAAAACCCTCAATTTGGCTACTGGATCTGTGTAACATATCTCTGAGAACTAAGCTAATTCAGTAGGCTATCAGTTTTTGAGTGGAAAATGTACGCGAGTACTGACTTTATAGCATTATAGCTTTATATGTAATTTTATTTGATCGAAGATTTTCAAAAGTTTTTTTTAAGATTAATCCTAACCTGCACATGACATCCGTACAAAGTTGTCCTAACGTCATGTTCATATGAGTTTTTACTATTTTTCAGCTTTTGCTCTGACCTACTTTCCTGGGCTTTCTTATATGTAAAATTATTAAACATCGCTTATTTTCACATCACAGGTGCCAGTGTTTATCCGCGGTGGTCGTATTCTACCTATTCGTCAACGTGTTCGTAGGGCGTCGTCACTCATGGCTAATGACCCCTACACATTTATCATTGCACTAGATAAAAACGTAAGTGTGGAATAGATTTTTGTGGATGCGGACTAAATAAGAGACTAATTTTTGCAATTTGCCAAAAATTCCTTTTCGATTATATTCCTACAGTATCCTTTCGTATCCTCTCATTTATCGATTAACTAATTTTGATAAAGAACTTGAGACACGTTATGGTGTTCTTATGGTATTCTCAAAGTCACAGAAGTTTGTTCTCCCAGCAATTTTTTATGTCGTTATATTATGAGTCGTTTTATCAACAAAATTCTCGCATCATATGACTTTTAATGACGTCGCCAAATCTCACCACTCTTTATTGAGACTTATTTTGCGTTCTCTATATTCATATTTATTTATTTTGCAGGGTGAAGCAACTGGTAGTCTGTACATTGATGATGGTCATTCAACGGAATACACACATGGGAAATATATGTCAATTGATATTAGAATGACCAGTACACAAATCAATAAAGTGTGAGTTCCTTCACCAAAATACTATAACATACCCAGCCGGCACACGACGTCAGAGCGACGTTTT
>JAUEKX010153682.1:0-11422 GCA_031834005.1 Dendronotus venustus
CATATTAATAGCATTATAATGTATAATGAAATGTATATCCTGTCTAAAGATTCATGATAAATAAATAAATAAATAAATAAATATTTTCAAAAGCAACATTGCCATACTCTACAATCTGTCTCAAAGTTTTGACACCAACAAAATATTTCAAGAATACAGATTTTTCACATTAAGTTTCAATGTTTCAGTTCTATTTTCAAAAGAAACATTGACATACTCTACAATCTGTCTCAAAGTTTTGATACCAACAAAATATTACAAGAATACAGGTTTTTCATATAATATTTCAAATTCTTGTCATCAAAAACTTTGTAGTGGCGAATAAATCAAATCTCAATTCTACAAGTTTCATACGAAAAACATATAGCTTATTCATCAAAAGGTAAAGTAAAATATTTTTTATAAACAACAAAAGTTTGGCTCAAATTTGTTTATAAAATGCTGAGTTTCAAACTCATTAAGCGAACCTTGTAAATGCAATGTAGATAAAAGCTGCCTTTCTAAGGTTTTTCATACCATATGAGAAATTACTACACTATCAAAAGAGTATATTATACGAACGGAAGGATCCAAACTCATTTTTTTTTTATTCAAACCTTAAGGCAGATTTAATTAATACTCTGTAGGCTGATAGACGATAAATGTTCTATAAAGATGCAAAATAGGAGTGAGATTTTGGCAAAAAAATTAAGAACATTTTATTAACATTTTCAGCCTGATATTAATTATTCTTGAAATATATAGTTATATATTATTTATTTATTGATTCTTGAAATATAATATGAAGAAACTTGATAGAATTACTAAGGAACGTTTTGTTGCATCCAGCCTCAATACTGACACACTTTTACACTCATTTTAAAAAGCTATTTTTATTGCTCTATACACAGTGTTCTCAATGCTCTAATTAGATGTACTTATTTGGAGCTGTGGCCGAGTGGTTAAGGCACCCAACTCGTAACCTGCTGGTCAGGAGTTCGAGTCCACTGCCGGTCCACTATTTTACTCTCCTGCAGAGATTTTTGACGCACTCTGGGTCCGCCTCTGAAATATAAATGTATTTTTTCAATAAAAATTCCAGCTTATTTGGTATTCTTATATAAAGACCATTTCCGGAAATTTAGGCCTCTTAGTGTTGGAGGTCAAATTGTAACATGTATATATACGCTTTGTCTTTATAAGAATATAAATTCTATAAGAAAGTCAAAAATGAACATGAAATCAAAGTTTACCCTAAGAACATGTTCATCTTGAACTTTTGTCTCTATCCGCCCCTGTTAAGAGAAATGTTTCCAAATTGAATCCATGTAAAGCGATTTCGTACTTCGTTACTTCGTACAGTATGAAAGGAACATAAAAACTTGGATTTTTTAACAAATCCTAATTCACAACTTTTTTCTATTTTTTTTGTAATCAGAGACAAAATATGCCCGATAAACCTACGTTTCAAAAAAAAAAAAATAAATAAAAACAATTAATTTGAAAAAGGATTTATACATTATCGGACAAAAACTTCAACACTTTTTTGTCAATTTTATCCGACATTGTTTTATCTCTATTAAATTAGCCAAAAGATGATACTCGCAAAATTTGTTACATTTTGGAAAATTTTCTGTTCCTTGCAAAAAAATAATTGCGTTTCGCTTAAAAGGTATAAAAATTGATCTTACCTTGGACTAACGACACTTCCGGAGTGTACCATCATGTTGTTTTGTCGGTTAAAGACAATGTCCGGAAATTCTGACGTCCCCGGAGATAGATTTGAGGTCACACCGTGCTTGAGACGATACAAATCGAACGATTCCAATCGCAAACTCAATTCATTCTTGCAATCGGGATGTAGCATTGTTTTTGAGGTCAACAAATTTGATTCGTTGTTCAGCATAGCAGTAAATGTCAGTTCGAAAAAATGTGTTGCTTATATTATTATTAATAAATATATATAACAGATATTTCTTTGCGCCGAGAATATAAATAAACATTTACATACTTTGTTCTGGGTCTGATTTTGATTTAATCCTCATTCAAGCGATACAAAATATAACTCCGAGCAAAACTATTTTTAGCAACGAAAAACTCTTTTTTTTTAAAACAATTTTCATCTTCTAAAAAAAAAAACTGATTTTTTTTGCGGTTTTTTTTTTGTTTTGCTTCGTAGTAACTGTACAAAATGTACAAAAGATCTCTACTCTACGATAGACAACCGAAAATCTGCTAAAACAAAATAATAAAAATGTTTATATATTTGCTGCACGTTTTTTTCTTTTAGACATTCATGTGCCGAATGTTCTGAGAACGTTCACGTGAAGTCCATGTGACGTAAGATCGGCTTCTTCAAAAAAAAAAAGCATTTACATTGTTAAGCTATTAAAAAACAAGCGGTAAAACGTCAAATCATGGAAATAAAATTTGCTGAGCTAATCAAAAAAACAAATACCGCTGACCAAGTTTTTTAAGATACTAATCTGTTTCAAATTTGAAATAAACAGATTTTCATATAATAAGCTTTGAGTTGCTCTGGCGCTCAAAATATGTCAAATATTAAGCAACTTGCTATAATAATGATAAAGATTTTACTAATGCATTCTGTCTTCCTAAGAAAGACTAAACATTAAGTAAACAATATCCTTTTTTATGAGAAAAAAAAATTGCTTGAACAAGTCAAAATGAAAACCGCTGACCGCTTTCTCCATGCACGTTTCTATTTTTTTTTTTTCATTGAACAATATTTCGCATTTCTTCTTGTTCAATTTTTTACAAAGTTGCACTCACTTTCTGCATAAACAACGTTCGGCTTGCTTGCATGGGCAAGCAAAGAATCTGGTCGCTTAGCAACAAGAGTTGTTTCTGACGTAATTCGCAATGAGGTGATCCGCACGTGAGTGCAATGAATGTTATTTCAAAACGCAACAAAAAGTAAACAACACACAAGCAATGATATATCCTAAGAAGTCTAAGCTCTTATACCTATTCTTTTCTTTCTTTATTCTTTACTACAGTACACTCTCGTTAAGTGGGACACATATGGGACCGAGAAAGGGACGACCGAGTAGCGGGCGTACTACTTAACCGAATGCTTTAATAGGGGAAGAAAATTCAAGGGACCGGAAATTCCTTACTAAAAAATGTCCTACTTATTCGGTGAGAGTATACTGTATTTGTAATTTTGACATTCCATGTTCTTTCTTGAAAAGTTTTTATTAAAAACAACAACAAAAAATAACGACAATTAACCAGGCTAAAACTTAACTAGTTATACACCACGTCCGGGCTATTTTCCATTCGCAAACGATTTCAAGCAGGCAGGACTGCAGGATTTTGTCGCCTGTAGAAAGTTGAAAACACCCTGAAAAGGTCCGCAAATGGAGGAGCTTTTAATTTGGTAGAAAGGGAAAAAGAACACTGCACCGCCCAATCACATGATGAAAAAAATGATGAAAAAACGCGACAAAAACAGAACCCAAATAATTGTAATGAAAACAGTCAGTTTAAAATATAATGTGTTCATGATTTTCTTTGTTTCTGTCTCAAAAACCGTATAGGCACAAAAACCTTGAATATTGCATGAAAAACATTGAAAGCATGTTTATAAAATAATATTAATTAAACGTGTAAAATTAATTACCGAAAATGTTTTTCTTTTATTGCATTAATTAAAAATTAATCGGTTGTACTAAAATGCGGAATGAGCCATAACGAGCCATAATGACCCATAACGAGCCATAATGACCCAGAATGAACCATAATGACCCAGAATGAACCAAAAAACTACATGCGGAATTTAAACAACACGTGCAACATTCAGGGTAGTTGTTATAGTATGAAATGGAGCGCCTACAAGAACTATGTCTGCTCTCCAATTTATTGGATAAAGATAAGGTAAATTTTGCAATTTTGTGTTAAATTCTCTTGGCATTTTGCAATTCAATAGATAAATTTTTCTGAATCTTAATTTTGAATCTGTTAAATATTTTCGAACAACATTTCATTCAGACAAAAGTGATCGCTCTTTGATATCTCGCGAAAGTCTGCGTGTCTGCGTGTACATTATGAGATTTTGATTTATTTTTGTAATTCGCATAATTGTTTGTTATTTTATCGACTATTTTGCCTAATAACTTCTTCTTATTCCTTCGCTGGCAACAGAAACGGGTTCACGAATTTTGACTCGGCCAATAAAAAGGGGTTAAAGTGATCCTAACATAAAAAAAGGATCAATCCTCGGACGATAGAGTTCATAAACAGAAAACAAAAATCAGATAACCAAAACGTTTCAAAGATACTATATCAAAAAGATATCATTAAAACAAAATATTTTGCCATCTTCGCAGCATCGCATTCCGCCAGAAATGAGATCGAAGACGGAATCTAGCCAGTTATCGATTTCCTCAAAAAAAGACCTCTCCTACCACAAAGTATCATAACGGTTTTTTAAAGGGATTTTTTTATCCGTTCGTCAGGAAAACAAGATGGCGATGTGCTGTGGAGGCGCATAACTTTCTTCGCTATTTATTTTGAATTTTTAGCCACAACGGAGCTCTACTAACTATAGCTTAGTCCAATAAACCTTTAGACTTCAATATCATTTTTTATGTCAGGATCTATTTAAGCAATTTTACAAAAAAGGTGGTGACACTTTCAAGGGTCAACTAGTCTATAAATATCGTATGTTAAATACTGTAATTTTCTGTTTTCGTTTTTCTTCTTTTTCTCGTAAAATTTTAACACCCTAATTAATATAAATATGACAATGCTGAAAATGTATAAATAAAACATTTATCCTACAAAAAAAAAAGAAAAAAAGAGAAGTAAAATTGCCACCAAATTTTTCTATTTATTTATAATTAGTTAAAAATTTTTAAAATGTAGAGTAAAGCGTAAAGTCATAAATCACGATTCCACCAACATCGCGTAAACTTGTTAAATTCGAAAATATCGCAGCCGGCTACAGTCGCGTAATTAAAGCAAACGTTTTTTTATGTTTCAACGTTTTGACGTCTATACAATCTCGTTCTAACGTTACGCACTGGCTGCGATATATAGCGAACCAAAAGCAAACATGGATATTTCTCCCATTTTTAGCGGAAAAAAAAGCTTTTGATGTTGCTCTTTTCCTTTGTGGTGTTTCGAATACCGAGCGGTATTGCAATAAAGAAATTTTCGCAGATCTGGCGACAGGTTATATTCTAGACATTCACTGTTAAAATCGATACGAATAGGGACATAGGGTTTCCCTTCTTCGCTCTTACCACAATAAACACTGCGTTATATAACAGAAAGGTTCTTCTAAATTAAAATGCCGTCGAATGAAGATTAAAATGCAAAAATATACAAAAAAAACTCAAAACAACAATAATCCGGATAGTGTCCACCCCAGCCAAGAAACGACGTTAAAACAACGTTTTATGAACGTTTTTAAGAATTCATCATGAAGTTTTAACGTCGTATGTTCGGACGAGACGGCATCGTCGACCTTGTTTATAAATATTTTATTACAGACAAAAACAAAAACAAACAGCATATGCGCGTGTAAATGTTCACTTGAAATGCTGTGTGAGACGAGGCACACCGACCCTATGAAGCATTCTTACAGTTCTTCACGGTTGCTTGTCTCTTGTATAAAAGTCATTAGACGTTCAACACTCAGCATTCCCATGTGTAGTACAAAATCTCCAGGTGAACGCAAGTGCACAACCAACGGTCTCTTATCCTAGCGAATAGAAACCGAAAGATCATGAACGACATAATGGGGGTTGGAATGGCGAATTAATTAGAATATTTGTTGATTATTGTTAATTAGACATTTGAATATTCGTTGTTGGAAGAAACCAGTCTGTAAGGCTTGGGTCACACTTAGCTAACCGCAGAAGAAACCATTCTATAAGGCTTGGGTCACACTTAGCTAACTACGTTATTTATGGTTTAAAATTACACAATAGAAGGCAATAATATCAAAAGGTTCGCCTGCGCAATATGAAGATATATATTTGATCAGTGGGAACCAAGCTTAAGAAACTTTAGACTCAGGTGTAATGAAAAAATAAAAAATAAAAATATTCGCCTACTCAAAATTCGGCACACGACATTAGAACGACGTCATTTGGACGTTGTTACGACGTTAAAACGTAAAAACAACGTAATGTTTCTATTTCGAACAGTAACTCCCGGTCCCTTCTTTATTTATGACAAAAGAAAGACTTGATTACATTAACTTCCAACAACCTTATAGTTTTTGCTGCATAATACAACTTACGCCATATGACTTGCAAAAATCCTGATCAAATGTACAATCAAACTAAAATAAAAGATATGAAAATATATCACGATAATTACAGAGAGTTCTCTTATAAGTAAATGCACCATCAAAAAAATCACCACCAATCTCTTCCTAAGTAGATGGTTATGTGACCCGGGTTTGGTTGAAACGCCGAATTATAAATAACTCAATTTTTAGTAGAAAAGCTTATGATTTTAGATTGAGTTTTTACATAAATTTTGCGGAATTAATTTTCGCGAATCGTAACTCATAACGAGATACCAGACTCAACCCAAAAGAAGTCAAAATAAAAGCAGACTAAGGCAGGGCTGTCAGTAAAACGCAAAACAACAGAACAAGGGAACAAGTCAACAACTACTGATAGTTCTTTTTTAAGAGTTTGAAGGGATGACAATTGTCACGGGCGAGTACAAATTAACTATTATTGATCAAAGGAGAAATAAGAATTGCAAATAAGATTGCAAAGAAAGCACTTTTTGAAATGTTGTTAGCAAAAAAAAAAGAAAGGCAAATAAAATGATGCAGTTGCGCTACTAAGTAACTCTGGCCCTAACCCCCTAAGCCCATCACAAATAAATAAAGCTTATAATAATAAAAATCATATAAAATATAATAATCGAGGGATAATTATATTCTGTTATTTTACGAAATTTGATTTGAATAGTAGGAATTAGACTCAGTGAAAAGTGAGTTTTTCACATATGGTAGTTATGGCGTTCCATACGATTAAGTTTTGGTGATGTTTACATGAATCTAAAAATGATAGACTCTTTTGCAGAGTAAAGTTACCTTTGGCCAGGCCCCTAATATCCGAGGCGGTCATGACGTCATAAGAAATTCTCTTTCACTAGCCTCTGACTATCAGACAAGAAAAACGCTCACCTACTCCCAGGCTTGTGCTTTCCAAAAAACTGGACTATCGTTTTAACAATTCAAATCTGAGAAAAGAAGGGCACTATTAACTAAAATCTAACCCTCTGACCCCCTGTTACTTACAAATACGGGCGTAACGTTTATTTTGAGGGCACGAAGATGTTTAACATCGCGACCAAACCTTTCAAATGCTTCCAGACCTTTCACTGATTCTACTTTCCTGAAAAAAAAAAAAGTTGGTAAAAAGGTTTTGCAAAAAATCGAGTCACTTTGTATCGACTTCTAATCAAACTTTTGATGGTTGGTTGGTAAAAAAACAAGTCGCTAATCAATTTTTGTCTGTAAAATATATTATTTTCATGAAATGTCACTTCACCTTGAAATGAAATATAATAATGTAAAAAGTTATAAAACTGAACTATCGAGACAAGAGGTGCAGATCGAACTTGGAAGGTCACATAGATTGTAGGCAATAAATCTTTCTTTGTGAACACTAAGAACAGTTAAAAATAATCATTGTTTTGCTGAGGTCCGGGAAGCAAGATAGAGACTAGTGAAATAATATGATATGATAGTGATATAACCAGACAGCAACAATTACGTCGTTGTATTACGTCATCAACTTATAAAAATGTTGTCATTACGTACCAAGGATCATGAAGGTAAATACACAATGGTTGTTTGGAAACTTCTTCGTCGATTTGGTAACGGTCTAACCATTTCACCTGAACAAAAATACAAAAAACATAAAAATATTTAATTCTTTCTTACGAGCAAAAGGGATAGCTCAAAAAATGGTAAACAGCGGTAAACTCCCTAAGTATCTAAGCGGAATAGATTTCAAACAAAACGAAACATATTCTTGCGCGATACACGCATGCATCTTTTACTTTTACAACTGCAACTTAAAAAACGTCGGTTGAAATGACACGGTAGTCTTAATAATAATTCTCTTTTTTCCTCTCTTACGCACGATTAACAACTATGTAGTAGGGATGAAAATTGAAAAGTAGGATTGTGGTTATTCATTATCTATATCAAAGTTTACAAGGAAATAAAGCATGATACAAAGCAAAACAAGAGAGTTTCTGAACGCCCGGAAAGAATGATGAAAAATACCCCCCACAAAAAACACCAACCGACTGACTTAAATATACAAAGAGGAACTCGCAGTTTTTTCGATGCGTTGTGGTAGAACGTTTTCTGTTTCGCTCTTCGTTTCTTCTTCTGTAGGTGGATCCGGTTCTTCGTTTTTCAGAATGCTGTTCACAAATTCTGTCATGGCAGCTAACGAACGATCGTGGTGGTATTGAGTTAACTGAAGGAAACGAAAAAGGAGGGTATAAAACGTTTGTTTTGATAATTAATTATCTAGTAAATTCTTTTTTTAGGCATTTAATTCCTCTGAAATTTGCGAAATTAAAATACCCTTCTTAAAGCCATAAGATCTACCAGAAATACCACAGCTTTTCGGTTTAATTTGGTTTAAAAGATGCCTCGTTTCTTTTTGAAGCACTCAAATTGCCCTCACTATGTTTGGGTTTTTTGAAGACTTCAAAAATGAAACTCTGGCTATTAATCCAAAATCACCCTCAAAATCATGAGATTACTAAAATAGAATATGCTAACGAAACGGCTGAAACGTTATTTTAGTTTTGCAAGAAGGAATAAAATTTGAGCCGGAAGTTTTAAAATCCCACCAGTAATTTTCAAATTTCGGCTCTTATTTCAACCTCTGGCCCATGGAATTCTACCAGTGAGCTATATAAATATATAAACTAGCTATTTTCACTGAGAATTTCCCACTTTCAACAGTCTTATAAGAGAATATAGAAAGCGAACTTATTCGTTTCCGCAAATACAACACGGAATAGTTGAATACGGTTACACACACATCTTTCTAACATCACACATTGGTTAGCTAAAAATAAAAAAAATACCTGATAGCCGTTATTAAAAACGATGAGTGTAGGATAAGCACCAATGTTTTTGGATTTGCATAATTCTGGATCAGCCGTACAGTCAACCTGTAGAGAACGAAAACGGGGCCAGCTAAATTTAAATTGACGTGCAAACAAGATTGTGTTACGTGGAAATTTCATTAACTTAACTCCTAACCTAAAAATTGTATTACTTCTCGAAGAACATAAAATGTATTACTAGAAGAAATTTCCAATATTCAATATTCAGAAAATTGATAAATTTTTTAATTTTTGTAAACAAGCCAAAATTACATATTTGACTAATTACAACAAGTTTTGTTGAGACTTCTTAAATTATATGTCATAGCGGAGTAAACCATGGTTCGAACCCCCATCAGTGGCAAACCTGATACTTTACTAAACCATTCAATTGGTAGTTATAGCGACGGGCGGTGTATACAAAAGGGCAGGGACGTAATCAGTGGGTAACGAAGAATGTAAATCAATTGTCACCTTTCCTATCTTCACTCTCCGGTCGTGAGCAAACCTTTGAGCTAGCTGCTTCCAAATTGGTTCCAGCGTACGACAATGTGAACACCTATGGTTAATTAAAAAAACAATGAATACTCTAAACGCCCGGTACATTCATCGGAGACGGGCGTTGAATAGAGGTTGGGCGTTTATCAAAAAAGAAAAAGGAGCCTGGGTTTTAGGAGGACATCCTTTTCTCTTTAAAATGTGTCATACCAAGGTGCAAAAAAATCAACAAAAGTGATTCCCTCAGCAATCTGTTCGTCGAAATTCTCTCCCGTCAAAACAACGACTTTCCCATCTCCGACATGTCGGGACGATGCCGTGTTGCGTTGTCGGGAATCTTTAGTTTCTTCTACCTGAATAAGAAAATGAAAGTAATGTATGTGTGTGTGTGTTTTTGTGTGTATTACTCTTTTAGAAAAACCAATTACTACCAACCTCTGACGACTTTCCAACCCTTTGATGACTGAGAGAAAATATCAGAGGCGAATCTATAGAGTGTGTCAAATATTTGTGAAGGAGAGCTAGAAATCAATTTATCTTAAGGTTTTTTTTCAAGGATAATCACTTTTGTACTTTCCTCCGTGTTTGCCGCACTCCGGATCCGCCTTTTGAAATTGTGAGCTTAAAAGAAATTTCCAAAAAATATATGTACTTTTTGTTATACTTTATAGGTAGCTCTTCTCTGCGTCATTTCAAAGAAACAGTAATCAAAACGTTCAAAATCCAGGGGCATAATCAAAACAATCTTGTTGGAATCCTGCAAGACTTTTCTATTAAGGTACCCTTTCATCCTCAGTAAATAGTAGCTAATGAACGTATTCTACGTAGTGGAAATGCAGCTTTAACTTACTCTACCATCAACGAGCACCACATTCTCGGTGACAAAATGATCGAATGCTGAAGGGATTCTACTTCCTCTGAACGTGAACGATTTTCTTTTGTCAAACAAACGAAACCTAATATGGAATGGACAGAGTGAACTGAGAGGCTTTGATGTAAATTGTATACAACTCGCGATTGCAACGCTATTGAAAATGATCATAATTGTTATTCACCTTTCCATGAGTTTTTATTATCTTCAATAAAGTGCTATGTAAATATGGAACGTGGTCACACGAAGAAATAAATCTTTTTAGAAAGTATCGTATCGTCACTACTTACGTCGGGTAAGCCTTGATCCGCTCTGAAGCACACAAAGGTGTGAATTCTGAACAATCAAGCTAAAATCGAGACAAAGAAATACACGTGTACACAACGCAGAATGATGAAAGTGTGCAAAACTTCAACAAAAAAAACCGCGTATTCCAAAAAGAAAAAGGATTTTTTGAACTATGTAAGATATCTCTGGTGACTGTAAAAGTACACGTACACACATACAAAAGATTATGATCAATCTTTTGTCGCCAAGCGATAAAACATTTTTCACAGCAATTTCAAAAAGCTGGTAAGATTTATTTGTTTACCAAAGAATTTGTTCAAAAAATTTATATCAAAAGTTGAGGGAAGAGTAGAAATTGCAGAAAATTTATCTTTCTAAGGGGCTGTTCATATGGGGAAAAACACCCCGGCTGACCGAGATGAAAAAGCTGACCGAGATCCCGGTTTCCTTAAGAAATTCTCATCTTTTTCTAATCGTGTTCATATGGAAAAACATTCATCCCGCCTAGGTGAGATCTTGCTTTTATTTACCGAGATCTCGCTTAGGCGGGGTGAAAATTTTCCATATGAACAGAAGTTAAAAATTACCCCGTCTAGACTGGACAGGTTTTTGCTTTGATTTTGATTAGCCTGTTTAAAATTTTTCATTTTCTAT
>JAUEKX010153793.1:1393-11420 GCA_031834005.1 Dendronotus venustus
AATGCCTGAACTGATGAGAAGATGTAGATAAAGACAAGCAATGCTTGAAGGTCGCGTTAAGACTTAACCGTTTTATGTTCGTTTGTTTGTTTCAAGAGCTATTCGACATCTGTTTTTATCGTTTTACCAATTTCGGATGTAACATTTTATGAACAATCTCCAAAATAATTTAAGAAAATTGAGGCTCGGGGAAAAAATACAAAATCATATGGTTTTTCGTTTGTTCTTGTCAGAACAAAAAAAAAGAAATAATTTAATAAAAAAACGTTCAACTTTTTTATAAGAAATCTGGCGAAGTGTCTAGATTTCAAGATTTTTTATTTATAGTGTGAAATACCATGTTTTTGGTTCTAAAAGTTTCTTATTTAGTTTTTAAATTCTTTTTTTTTAGTTTTTATATATTGAAATATTTTCGCCGAGAGAAGTCTTATGTTTATTATCGAGATCTGCGAAATCTATGAAAATATTAACTATTATAATGAACGCTGTCTTTATCCAAGACATCAGATGAACATCATTTTAATCATTCTTAACTAATTTTTTTTTCTTTTTTTTTTTTAAGAATATATTTCGATTCTATATGAATCATCTTCAGCTAAAAACAAATATGTGATCGTCAATATGTGATGTGATCATCAGCTAAAATATTTAAATATTGAGTTAACTTGTGCATTCAATCACCAATGGACATTGTTTAAAAACAAATTAAAAAGTATGAAATTCATTGAATATTCATTTCAATAAAAATTTGGTAAGAGAACTTTTACCGAATAAAAAAGGATATTCCCCGATGGAGGTTGCAAGTGAGTTCTTTTTTTTTTTTGTGTGGTGAAAATAACGTAAAATGATTATTGATTTGTTGTTTTGATTGGTTTGTGTGTACAAACTGCTCGGGGAATAAGTAGCTAGTCTTACTTTGTGATTTACCACATGCTTAGTTGGTGATATGAAACTGTTGGATACCAGGAAGACTTGCAGAGTTGGGATTTGCGATAATCCAGGCCCGTCTTAACTTTCTCTATAATTTATCGATCGAAGGGTGTTGTTTTACGTATCTGAGGTGGTACTCAGGGCGGAGTGAAATTTGTTTACGTTCCATGTATTTTTCTTTTCATTTCGGATATATTTTCACTTCACACAAACGGTTTGAATACTCTGCTTTTCTTGCTTTTAATTGATCTACGTGTCTTTATTACAGAATAAGCTTGTCATTCAGCCATTTTTTTAGATTTTATCCAGTTGAATTTTCCGTGTTTTTAACTTTTCTTGTCGACGAACTTTCATGTTGTAATTTGAGGAAAAAATGGAAAAACTAGTAAATAACAACAGGCGAATTTCTTTTTAATGAGTTTGATTTATTCCTTTTGCTTCTTTGGCTGCTTCACAGGAAAGTTTATAACTCTGCGTGTAACTTACTTCTTTTTTTTTACCATTAGTTTTTTGATGCTCTAAATTGAAAAAGATGCTTGCTGAGAATTGGAGCCTCTAGCAACGTAATTCGACTATACCTCCCCTGGTTTTTTTTCATGATAATAAAGAAATTTCCTCTCATCTATAGCTACTTTTTATAGATTATATTGTTTTTGCATGGAATAATGACCTTGCTTATGTATTCCTTCATTTTGTTTATTTATTTGTTCCCATTTGTTTTGATGCCCATTGAAAAAGGATCCTCTGAGGAATTTCTACCTCTATCCTATGTTATTAGATTAGACATCCCTTGGTTTTAATAATACTACTATTATGTACTAACTAATACCACGTCGAAATCTTATATAATCGTATATTAGAAAGGCTTTTTTTATGTCTTATCCTTGACTGACAAAGTTAAATAGGCATTCAAATGGTTTCTAGAATATTCCTACCTTCTTAAAGATAATTAGCTAACAAGAATTTATCGTTCCATTACAGACATCAAACCGATGATTGCATTAGGCGAAAGATATTCTCGGTAAGTACGCATGTAACAAAATAAAAAATATAGATGTAATTAGTTTATGACAACATGACAAATATCACTGTAAAGAGAGATACTTTTGATTTTTTTATCTGTCTTTGCTTGTATTTATTATATCCTACTATAAGAAGTAGACGTTTTTGTTTAACAATGTGTAATTTAAATTATTTTAAAGTCACTTTTTTAATTTAGATTACCATCGTTGACAAATTCTAAAACATTGTAATGGAAAATAAAAGCACATATGAAAAGCTTGGTGAAAAAATTATCACAGAAAATTTTCAACTGGAATCTTCTATCATTTTACCTCCAATTTTGTCTCATACGTATATTGAAGTAGATCATGAAGGTTCAATAAAGAACAAAGAAAAATATCTTGACTCTCAATGTGCAGCTGAGTTAGAACTTAAGGTTTATAATATATTTCAAGAGTTAATTAAAAATTCAGAAAATAATGATTTGATTATTCTCAGTAACCTTCACTTATCCAAAAAGATAATACAGTATGAACTCAAGGAACTTTCCGCGAATTATAAAGAAACTATACCGGAGAGTGAACATGATTTCATCGTTATTGTGAAAAATCAAGGTGTTGTCCTGTTTGAGGTGAAATCTTCATCTAGAGCCAAAGCTAGTGCAGATAAACAGTTGGAAAAGGCAGAAATGTTCACCAAAGAGCTGTCAAATTTGTGTGGGATTCCTAATTTAACCGTCGTTCAAGTAGCTTGTTACCCAGAAATCACCCAGAAAGATGAAGATGAAAAATGTTGTGAAAGTAATAAAGGTATAACATTTACTTCTACAGCGTTTGACATACAAAACGAAAATAATGATGATGTGCAAAAATGGAAGAATGTTAAAAATATACATGATGCATGGAGTTTGATAAGAAAAAAGTTGAATTCTTCACAACACGAAAACGAAGAGGAGAAATTTGAGAGATTTCAAAAAATATTTGTTGGGATGTGGTCAAACGGTGACATAGAGAAGGCCTCGTTGATTTGCAACATCAAGAAAATTAATGAGCGTTTACGTACCGCTAATCTATCACAAGGAAACAAACACAAAGATATGAGTGATGATATACATGATACAAATAAGGGTTCTGAATCTGATACATCTATTTTTGAAAGACTTGAAATAAAGTACCTCACGAAAGAACAAAAAGAAGTTTTTGAAAACCCTGCTTACAAGCACTGCTTAATAAGAGGTAAGAAACAACTTAATACAAAAATGTATGTTAAATCCTTAGTGACCAGAAATTTTGGAAATACACCGTTTTTAGTGTTGAAGATTTCGCACATATAACTTCCATTTTCAAAGCGACGACGCTGTTTTGGCTAAAACTAAACATAGTTACCACCAATTGAAAAGAAATTAGATTTTCTTTCTTTATTGGCCATAATAATCAATCAATCAAAGTTCAAACGATTCTGAAGCAAACTATATATATTTTGGACAATATACAGGGTGAATAAAAACCTTTTTCTCGCTGTACTCGTACAACTTTCTGTTTATAAAAAATTGTATCTAGTGTAAGCGATATATTCGAGCGTGATAAAAAATTAATGTAGGAGACATTTTGCCCAAGGGAATATGAAGTTTAAGTTCATTTTAAATGCTTTTTTTTATTATAAAATAAGTGTAATAATGTTTCCCTTGAGAGTATCAATTTTGTAATTGCTTTTTGTTACTCTATGCGAGTATAGTAGTGTTTTATATCGTCAATTTTATAAAATTTCTTTAATAAGTTATTCACCCTGTATACTCCGCATCGTTCCTTAAAGTGTTGCTGTTTATTAAAGGTAAACTAAAATTAAGTAAAATTAAGAAAGTAAAATTTTGAAAAGGTGAAAAGTATTTTTTTTGTTTTATATGTTAAATCCTAATATTGTACGGAAGAAGCTTTCGCGAAAATGGACAAAATTATCGAATCTTTTTGTCCAACTTTATAATCATGAGTAATTTAATTAACTTTAGGTGTGGCAGGCTCGGGAAAAACAGTTTTACTACTAGCAAAGATTATTCAATTAGTCACCAAGCAACAACCAGAAGAAACCAAGAAAAACGTTTTGTTGTTTACGCATGAAAAAGATGGTGGAGAGAAAGTTAAAATTTTAGAACGTCATGGAGTTACTGTTCTGTCCTGTTCTAGCTATTTTCCTCTTAAAGTACAAACTGTTAATCCACCTGATGCTGTTAAACAACCTGTTGTTGTTATAATTCATGATCCAAATTATTTCAAACGTGTTCGTGAGGACAAGAAAGATCCTGGTTTGTTTCAAGAAATTCTAAAACGTTTTGGCCCTTTTCATTTCTTTGTTGATGACATACAAAATTCTTATATTATTAATGCATATTTTTGTTATCATCTCTTCATTAATTGGAGAAAGGAAAATTCAGATTTTTCAGACAACTATGTTTGGTTCATGTGTGATTCAATGCAATATTGTTCCGCTGATCGTGTAGAAGGAGATTTCGAAAACAATAGAACAGATTCCACACGCTTTGTCGAAACTATTAAGAAACAATTTCCAAAAGAATACATTCTTAAGTGTGTGGTTAGAAATACATACGAGATATCAAACGCTATGGTATATATTCGGGGTACAGCAGAAGATGCATATTTTCCAGAATTCTTAAGATTTTCTACATATTGTTTTCATAAAACCCATGGCCCAAAACCCTGTTTACATATACTAAGCAATATGTCAAATTTGGAAAGTATTGTTGGGAAGTTCTATAAGAAATATGAAGAGCTGAATCCAGTAGCTTTAGTTAATGTTGGTTGGTCACGGAACAAAATTAATTCTAGAATTCGCAAAATAACACCAACTTTCAAAATAGTAAATGTTCCGGCAAGTATGTCTTATGAATGGCCAGCTGTGCTATCAATTTTTGAAGAACGTAACATTATTCCAACTGAGAGTAAGCGTGGACCATGGTTACAACGTTTAATATATTTTGCTCTATCTAGAGCTCGTGTAGTTTCGGAGGTGGTGTTATTAAAAATTCCACCCGAGTATATCCATAAATTTTTACCAGAGTATTTTGAAATAACGTATTATGATTGATTTCATTTTTATTTCATCTAAAACGTTAATTTCCAAATTTACAGTATAAATAATTTTGAGTATGCACTTGAAAGATTGAAATTTTTTGAGATTTTTTTCTAAGGTTATATACACCCATTTAGAGATTTTATAGTACACTTCTTTATTTTTTTTTTTATGATTTTGATTCTTTTTTTTTTTCATTTTCTTTTTAGAATGTCTTATTATTTTACTAAACTTGACATTTCACAGTTACAATATATATATATATACGACTTCTTATTAAAAAAGTATAAATAATGTTATATTCATCGAGTCAATTATTTCTTTTTATTTTCGAAGCAGTATCCAGCAAACACCGTGTTTCCATAATAAATGTATTATCCATTTATAGTTTCTCGATGGAAAAGTTGAGTTATATTTAACTCGGTAAACAAATAGCACACACATAAAATAATAGTAGTTATAAGTAAATTTAAAATTATTATCACTATATCACAACCAATGAAAATCATTCTACATTATATTTGTTAGCGAATTAGATGATTGTGATTTTCATTGACGTTCTTCGGATAAGATAAGAGGTTTTAATGAAAACTCTGAAAATTAAAGGGGTTATTGAATTTTGTGTTTATATGGGTCACCCTGTATTTGTATCTGAAAAATAAATGAAAATTTTTCGAAATAGTGGAATCGTTCTCTACTTCTTAGAGCTATCCTATTTATACGATTAAAAATACATGTAAGTTTTGCTTTAAAATTTTAGCTCTATACTACCATATATTAAGAACTATAGATATTTAACTGCATAGTTGATGTTCAACTATGGACAAAGTGTATGAAATTGTTGGTCATCAGGTTATTTTCAATATTGGAGGAAGACGCGTGGAGTTGGATTTACGGCAATCCATATGGCCGATCTCAACCTTCTCTATATTGTATTTACTGTTCTTCAAGAAGTCTGGATTCAATGAGAGATCCCTGGTAAGACTTGAAAAGCAAAGTGAAGATGAAGCTTTACCAAACGAAGAAGGATATTCCCCGATGGAGATTGTAAGTGATCTTTTTTGTTTTTTACGGTTTTTCAGGCCCAGGATGGTAGTAGTGGGTTCCAGACCTCAACTAAAGCTAAAAAAAGACTGTGCGTTTTATAGGATGTATATTATTGAATTAAAAAAATTATGATTTTTAGGCCTAATAGTTATCTTTGTTTTAGAGTACGACGTTGTTATGATACTGTAACTTGATTTTTGGTAACTGATAACTGATACCATTTCCTGTTCATTAATTACTTAAAATATTGTATTCTCTCTCTTTTACTTGTTTTGATTTTAAGAATATCCCAACTCTTCGTGGATGGTTCATTTCCTTGTATCGTCGTATTTCGAGATCTGTAAGTCTGGATTTCTATCATTTTTTCACTTATCCTCAACTTTCCCAGCCGGCATATCAAAATATAAATCCTTTGAATTGCATTTTGTTATATTGTAGCATTGGCTTATGAAAAATACAGTGGACTCTCTCTCTCTCTCTCTTCTCTCGAACATCTTCCTTGAATGACTGATGACCAGATACGGGGTTTAAACCGTGTCATGACATTATGCAGGATGGTGCTGTAATCATTTAATTTAGGAATTCGTCCTAAATGTCCTCAAATTTATCTCGAATAGAAAGCTCGGTCTATTGCAACTCCTAAGCTAACATTTTCTCTTTGGTCTCCCTTGGAGCTTAAGAACTACTGTAATATAATTTGTCATCAACTAGGAAATATTTAATAATAATCTAGCTTTATTGTTTTGTTACAGCCTTTCGGAAGATCTGTTTTGGCTGATAGTTCGAAAAGGTATATGACTTTCATTTGTTGAGTTATAATATCTATATTGAATATCAGCAACCGGTGGATTCTTTTTTACGATTGCAACGCAGTGAAGATCGTACTTATAGTCCATTTGATTACTTCGCGCGAAATGGGATTTTTAATACCATGTAACTAATGCACGAAAGTTGAAAATGAAAGTTCCTTAAGTCGGAAATTTTGTACAGTAACTTTATAAAATTAGACTGGACTGAATAAAATGACATTTATTGAAAGATTTTCATTTTGGTAAGTGCTCTCTGAAGGCCTTGTTTAGCAATCATGTTTGTGCCATATGACTCTTGTTTGTAAATGAAATCGTTAATGTAAATTTAGAAGTAAATTTAATTTTTTACATTTAGTACAAGTTAAATACAGTTTTAACTGAAAAACGTGGAGTAAATTAAATAAACATATTAGGAAACTTACCAAGTTGTTAAAGTCCAAGAAAATGTGTTAAAAAAAATAAAGATAACACGAAGACAAAGAGTGCTCAGTGATAAAATACGTTTCTTTATATAAAAAAAGCAATACATTGTGATGTAATTTTGTCATCTCTTTTATTTTGATAGACAAGGAGATCTGGATATTTTCTTGAAGCTATCGATTCCAGACAAACCGACGTACTATCCGATTGTACCACCTGATGAAACTCTTCTCAAACTGTGTCAAGAAAATCCCATTCAAATCGAAAACCTCTTGAAATCTTCCATGTAGGTTTTTTTAGTTTCATGTTTACGCAAAATGCAGGGGGTGCATTGAACTTGAAGCTCTCGATAAATCTATCAATTTTGTATGAAACTTTAATGGCAAGGAACTATTTACTAATTCGGCTAATTATGTTGCCTTAATTGTTTGCATAACTTAAAAATCTTTATAAGCTTTATTTCTTTCCATTTGTAGTTTGTGAAAATGTCGATCCCTCAGAACATATTCTTTTTACCGCAAACCAATTACCTTATCAGACAAAGCAATGTCGGGAAAATTTTGTCCGACGTTAAATTTTTTGGCTAATAAAAATTATAGCCAAAACCAAAAACTTCAAATTTACTTGTTGGAAGAAGATTACAACATAAGCGATGAAACCTTTCATGTTGACGAAAATTCCGACACTGTTTTCTCCGATAACATGTATTATGATGAAGTTCATTAGTAAGACTTCAAATTTCATAAATTGTTTGTTTCATTTTGAATATCTTTTTCATATCTTTTTGGTAGGAAGGATAGTAAATTTCATTTCAACACGATTTCAGATTTCAACAAAGCATACAGGTATCTTGAATGATCGGTGGGTCTAATGTTCGTCAAACATCTGTGAAGGAGAGCTAGAAATCAAGTATCTTGAAAAGTTATCCTTGAAAGAAGGCTTTTTTGAAGGATAACTACTCTTTTACTCTTCTCCGGAGAAGTTTGACGCACTCCGAATCCACCTCTTCTGTGCAGTGTCTCTCACACAAACTATTATCGAGAACAATTTCTTTTGTCGTTAATTTTTCTAAACCACTACACTTTTTTTATAAGAATCTGTAAATTTTTGTTCAGCCTGAAATGATACTTATTTTTCTATTGTTCTAAACAATAGATTATTGTTTCAAAGGAAAAAAATTCAGCCAAGTTTTTCCTATGAAAAACAATTTATAGAGAAAATTTCACGAGAAGAAAACTATAAAAATAGATGAGGTAAAAACAAGGAAAGTACGAAAACTTTTTGGAATTTGGAACTATTATTTTATAGTTTTAATGGGGCATATTTCATTTTTCTTTCTCAAAGTATTGTTTCAAAGTCACATCACATTTTTCTCCTTGTATAAGAATAAAAACATTTTTTTAAGAATCTAAACCAAAATGTTGAAAAAGATTGATAAACTCACGTCACGCGTCACCGCGTAGAAAATGTCTATTTTGCAACACAATACAATAAACAATTTTATTTTTCTGTTAAAGTCTCAATTCTTCATTTTTTTAAATTGTTTTCGTTATCAGAGAGAAAACATTGACCCCGTTGGAAGTTGCCAGGAGAATAATCAAAGCCATTAAACAAACTGGAAAACCTTCAGTTGATGGAAAAAGACCACGAATGAGGATGTTGATTGAATACCACGAAGATGATATACTCAAAGTGGGTGCATATTAATGTTTCTCTCTCGCTAATTTGATCAGCTTCTTTTTCATTTTTTCACCGAGATTTTTTCTGAAGAATTACCCGTCACACGACGTTAGAACAACGTCATTTGGATGTTTTTACGACGTCAAAACGTCAAAATAACGTTGTAATAACGTCATTCTGACATCTTGTACCGGCTGAGTAATTTTGCACGTTAGTTATATGTATAACTATGTATATGTAAAACATGTTGTTTAGCTAGCACAAGAATCCACAGAGAGATGGGAGAAGAATGAAGCACTTTCAGTATTTGATGGTATCCCTGTTGCTGTTAAAGATGAAATCATAGTTGTGAGCAAGATATTATTGTCAAATAGATTTTTAGAGAGGTCTTCCATCTTTTTATTATTAAGTATCTTTTTTTTTCACATGAGATTTTAAAATTCCTTTCAGCCCGTCTTTTTCCTTTCTTAAGGGTATAGGTTGGTTTCTTATATAAAAATAAAGCTTTTTCTTGCTTCCAATCTGTTCAAAATGTTTTTGTTGAATATTTTCGGTGGTTGTTGAGAGCTCTTTCCTTTTTCACTTTGGAAAAGTGTTGATTGTTTCGACTTTTTTAGTTATATTTAGCTAGTATCTTTACTGATTCCACAAATAGTTTCATGCCTTTTTTCTCTTTCAAATTTCAGGGTGGGTATCCATGCCGTCAAGGTTTACCATTCGATGATTTAGGTTTCGGCCTAGTCAAGGAGTTGACGGACGAAGGCTGGATGGTACACAAACTGCGACAAGGGGGAGCTGTCTTTATCGGTATGTCCAACATGCATCAACTTGGTATTGGTGTCACTGGTATTAATCAAAGCAAGTAAGTGTAAAGACAAAGCAAAATCGACAACTCTACAACACTGTATCTGGGGGGATATACTATAACATACAACGAACCACAACGAGCCACAAAAAGCTAAATCTAGGCTCAACGAGCCACAATAAAGTACAATTAAGCTAAATATTAATTATAATTTAGAAGTGTGTCCAAAAAGCATCAAATTTATGCGAAG
>JAUEKX010153904.1:0-11416 GCA_031834005.1 Dendronotus venustus
CGCATATATGCGCCGTCGGTATTTCAGAAGAGAAGTCGATCGGCGCATAAATGCGCCGCCGGTACGTTAAGTGTTAACCTTGATAATATCTCCATAATCATTGCTCGTTTGTGAGATACTTAGGAGAAACCGAATACAAAAATCATACAAAAAAAAAAATATACGCAACATTAAAGAATCAGCCATTTCCCCACAACTACCTCAAAAAGCAAATAATCAACATAAATATAAATATAAAGAACAATGATGAGTTTTTAGACATACAGCAACGGGATATGATTTTATTAAATTTATAGACAGAACATTGTAAAGCCCTTAGAGCATGATGAAGATCACAAGTACTATAGATGTCATCATTCATTTATTCAATCTTACTTTGATTTTTCTTTCAGTGCGGAAGAATTAGAGATGAGGGATGCTCGGATAGCGATTGAACCATTCATCCTAGCAGAGAAAGACAGAGCGTAAGTGTCTGTGACATCTGTAATAGCTGCAAGGCAAGAGGGGAGGGTGTTTGATCGTCATATCTATTGTCTGAAGTAGACGAGGGCTGATATGCCACTCTCTGTATAGAATGCTAATCCATTGCAGATTATTTTCACGAACACACTGGTGTGACTTTGTACCCATTTTTACACACAGTGTATAAGGCAATAAGATTGAAATTTCCAACTGAAAAAAAAACCAAAGTTCTGTGCAGGGGCTTTAGTTTGAACCAGCTTTTTTTGGATAGGAGTGATCTGGCTATATCACTCCCTGTTCAAGTATTATCTGGAAAACTTTCTGTATGAATTGTATGAGTTTTTTTTCGTAATCACTGTTTTACGTCAAAAGTAAAGATTTTAATCATTGCAATGTCTCAGTTTCTATTTTTCTTGATGGTTTTTAACAGAGCCTTTGTTACAAGAATAGGTACTTCCTGTATAAAACCTTCCAATACATTCCTCTCAACGTTGCCCTATCATCATGTCTGAAAATTGTCCATATAGTGTAACTGTGTTGTTTTTGCATCTATTGCTATTTTGATGATGCAGTTTCTTTCTTTCTCATTCACCTTTTGTACCTTTTGGTCTCAGATACTCCTCCACCATTTTTTATTGTGGCTTCTTTTCTTTGCATCAGCAAGTTTCTGAAATTATCTCTTTCAAAATTTTTCAATTTTGCTACGATATGTTCTACAGTGTATATCATTTTGGTGTTTGGTTTTTTTTTTTATGCATCATGGATTGAATTATAATTTATTTTTTCCCTGCATCCAGCATACTGAAGCATTACAGAAAGAACAGAGATGAAGAGAACGAATTGATGAAGGACGTCAAGGGATGGAAGACGGGAACCCTATGGGGCGAGCCAGTTTACCACAATGTCCGTGATCGCTACATCCAGCCATCCCTGGAGGAACTTATTGCTCACATGAGCCCTCGTGATAAACGTGACTTTTTGTGGGATAAAATGTACCGATAGATTGCTGTGTAGTGTTATTTTCTTTTCAATTTTGTGACTTCTTGGAGCTTGTAACTCATAATTGGTGACCATTTTCTTTAAAAAAGCTATTATGATAGGTATGAGATCCTCCTTATCTGACAGTTTTTAAAAGTTTTAGTGATGAATGTATTATCTGAATGAGAATATGTTGTTATGTCGTGTCAAAGAACAGAATATTTGCCACTATTTAGTTAATGAGTTAGAATAAACCCTTCCAATAAAGGGATGAACGTCTGTTGATATTGTCGTAAAAATGATCTAAATAAAATTATGAAATGAATAACTGTTTTATGTATTTATTTTCAAGAAACGCTGTGACTGTGAGTGTGCGTACGTGCTTGCATTGTGTTTGTTTTAATTAGTTATGATATGGGGGAAAACTATTTAACAAAATATTTTTTCACTGAGAGTGAGAGATGTATGCACAATTTTCTCTTTCAAGCAAAGAAATAAAAAATAATCATGGGCAAGATCCTATGTCTGATATGACTTATTATGGCATAGGATTCAAACTCCCACGTAGGCTGTCCAGTATGTCCATACCACTATCTTATAGAGCAACCTCAGTTTTTTTATTCAATTTCATTTAGAATCAAAGGAGACTGAATTATTTGAAGATTAAAAGTACCAATCTACTTGAGGGAATCCAGTGCCAGGGATATTTTTATTCTTCTGTGTTGGTCAAGTGGTCAGTGCACCCTTTACTATCCAGGAAATCCTATGTTCAATCCTGTACTGAACCAGATTTGATTCAGTTTTGACTCTGGCAATACATTAAGTCCCTTGCGTTTAGTTTTGACTCAAACTTAGACTTACGTCTTGCCTTTTCCCAGCGTTGTGTACGAGTGAAAATGAGTCGATGTACTCTCTTCCACCTAAATGTGAAATGGGCATGTGTACTATAAACTGTAACAAATAGTCATCTTACAAATTCTAACATTCACTCCTTGAAGTTGAAGCGGGGCTATCAGCTCTGTTGATGTCTATGCACTGCTTGCTATTTGGGAAGTCTTTAAGTTTGAACCTTAACTCAACAGCAATTTTTAAGGCTAAAAATATGGTTGTAAGTCTTATCGCAGATGATTGTAAAATAGAGGTGGCGCCTGTGAAAATAACATTCTTTCGGTTTTAAACTGAATGCTTGGAAACTACAAGTAGTGTAGCAGGTTCATTTGAACCAATTTTGTGGTGTTGAACTTGAACCAAAGCGAGTTCCAGTGAAAAATCTGATTCATATTTTCAACAGATTCGATTCTCCCACTTCTATAAAGTACAGACAAAATGTGAACATGGAGTAAAAATGACTTTTAATTCTTTTCTGAGTATTCAAAATGAAAATATATGTTTTCAAACAAGGCAATACTGATAGGTTATCACAGCAAACATAATATACATATACATATAAGCTGAGCAAGAAAGGCTTTAAAAAATCAACCTGTTCATTGATAATAACACGAAAACGTGATGTAAAGGCAGCACATCTAAATGCAAACTGAAATAAATGAATATAAAACAATCACATGATCAAATCACAAATAAGTAAACAGCAATTTTTTCAAAATGAAATTATTTCTAAAATAATGTATTTGCATTTCAAATACCTATCATAATACTGATATGTTGGAAGGCAAGGCATTCTATTCTTCAATGATTTCTGATAAATAATGATGAATTCAAGTTCACATGATAGCATATGTAAAACAATACTTTGAAATGAAGAATAAACGATTTATTACAAGAAATCGTCACATAATGAAACATTGCTAATACTTAGGCAATTTGAATACTGGACACATAAAAATATCACAAGAATGTACTTAAATAACTTGAGACAAAATAAATGCATGGTTTTATCTTGAATTTGAATATAATTAAAGCTTTGTATTTATTTACCATCTAACGTTAAAGCTATAAGATAAATTAAAACATATTTCAATTTATGCTAGATTGCAAAACAGTACATGATATATAATACAATAACCGCCTTCTAAACTAAATACATATGCATTGTCAAACTCAAACGCACACTTGTATCATCTAAAAACAAGTTGGAGCATGCAAGTCACATTACATAAAAAACGAAATATGGAAAAGGAAGTCACTGGGCATCATACCATGTAAAGACAACTGCCAAAATAAACAGCAGTTACCAAACCAAAGGTTCCTATGATTGCACACTTTGCCTAATTAATCTCAAACTTTTGCTTTCTTTAAATTACCAAGCATTTAGGTAGCATCTACTGCATTATTGCTTATTGTACTTGATAATGAATTGAAAATTTTGATTTAGGTATTTATCAAGGCAACAAAATTCTATGATGATATTTTTCTAATAAATAGCATGAAATTATATAAATCCACAATAATACTATTTTTGGAAAAGAATCCTGAAACTTGTAACTTTTCTGAATTCTTTACATACACTTCAAGTCCAAGTATATCAACTGTTTAAAGCTATTGAATCACAACTATGTTATGAGATTTTAAGAGGAAATAGAATGAATGAACACAAAAATTCATAAATATGAATTCAAGTTCCTATGCATGATAGCATATAAGCAGGTAAGTAAAAAAATACATCAATACAAATTTGAAAAAGTAAAATAAAAGATCAAATCATTATTGTGACAGTGGCAGTATTTTTTTGAAAATAGCCTTTGAGTAATGCCTTTCATCATAAGCATGAATCATAATCATAGGAAAGGTTCTGCACTGATAAAAATTGGTAGATCTTAAATAGAATGTCAGTTAATACTGCTTGCTAGTTATAAGTAAAAGCAACATGGTACACATTGGAATACTGTACAGGTATATGTAAAATAGACATTGCCCAAAAACAATTTATAACTGAAGTAAAAAGTCAAGTTTTTTTACTCAGAAAAAAAGAAGAGTTATACGTTTGTTCAACTTAACATCTTTCTTTTCATAACAAAAATATTTTTTTTGGTCATTGCCACTCGTAGCAAAGCAATTCAAAGTTATATAATGTATTTCATATTTCAGATGCATTGCTGTAAAATCATTTTGTAATCACCTCTAGCTGGTGGTTCATGCTGTCTCTGGTGAGTATTAAACATGTTTCTGTGATTTATTTCCAGCACAGTATGACCTTAATTTTGATGATCTACTCTTTTGAAACAAACAAACAAAACTTTCATTGTAGCGCTGATGTATCTTCTGAATATAGACTCGGACGCAACTACTTCAAATGGCCATAGTGCCAAGGGGAACAGAGCTCTTTTGCAGACGTCCACTGTCGTAAATGTGGGCATGGAATTTCTTGGGTGTGTATGCCTCTTTGTGAGTGGTGTTAAAGGTCATGTGCTTTTGAGGTGGATGGATATGGGATCCCTGCAACTAAAAAAGAGTAGACAATTATTGCATCGTTAGTCCTTTGACATAGTTTCTATGTGAATGATTTCTAAATAAGAAATATAACAATAATGAATTTGATGATTATTCCCTTTTTTTGTAGTTGATATATATCTAAACCTCTCTGATTTTAAGGTAATGATCAAAACAAGCTTCCAGTCAGCATTGTAAGCAGAGTGGTCAGAAAATTTGCCTTGTGGTTGATGGGTCCTGAGTTTGAATTCTGGCTGGATTAATGGTATGCGCTTGAGGCATTTTATACACAATTGTTTTCCTTGAATCAGAGACGGATGTAAAATTCTGAGATCTCCCTGGTTACATGCTGTGTTTTTGTTTGAAACTATGCATACGCCAGACTGAATGTATCGCCTAATGTGCTATATGATCGTTGTTTGCCTCCACTGATAAATGTGGTATTGTGATGCGCTTAGAACATGGTGAAGACCGGGAATAAGCACAAATCTAAATATGCTATCATTTAATCTATGATTTTCAGTATAATCTTTTCCTATTTATCTTCTGACAACAATGTATAGGCTACTTACACTATCCAGTGTGGTGGGATTGGGTACAAGTCTTCTCTGATTTGGGGCAGAGTAGTCACTAGCAGCAGTTGGTTCATATGTTGTCTTGTCTGAAAGATTCCATTAATGAAACAGGAAACTATCCATTAGGAATTATAATGCATTTCAAAATTGGGTTATTTGTTACTCAAATAAAATTAAAAAACACTCCACTCCAGACAATGAAGTTATGTCACTTTAGAGAATCTTGAAATAAGAGTAATGTACATAAATGTCAATATAAGGGAAATTATGTTAGATTTTAAAGAAATCTTAATCTTATGAAAGATCTTTTGAACATTTGTTTCTTTGTTAGATTTCATAGTTCTTTTTGTAATAATTTTTTTTCTAAGAGAAGATGATGAACTATTTGCTCATCATCAACTTGGGATTATGATTTCAACTTACCATAATAACTTATTGGAATAGAGCTAGGAACATAGCATTTAGACCTGCTGTAATTAAATGGAACCGACTTGGGCCCAAACACATCCTTTGTGGAAGTGGTGTAAGTGCAATCTCCATTGGCAGGGTCCCCAAAGAAAACGTTGCTACTGGTACGTTTGTCGGCTCCTGAGACAATTCTGTTATGGAGACCAAGTGCTGGCTGCAAAATGAATTTCACAAATGAACGAATTTTTAAATTCTTCAAAATAGAAATGTATTGGTCAGGGAGATACGTTCATAATGCTTCACATTACTTCACAGTGACACTTAGACGAGTGGCGTAATTCGATCAGTACGACCTCATCAGCTACAGGCTACAGTCAAAGGCAGCAAAAAAGTAGAAATATTTACTTTTGAGTATTTGTGTTGAACAATTCTGTCATTTACAGAATTGTTCAACACAAATACTCAAAAGTAAATAGATGTCTAAACAATGAATATATCATGTGTTACCCTAGTGTTGTGTGTAAATGAACATACATGTGTGAGTGGGTAAACATTTCCTTTTTATCTAAATGACTGTTATTGACGTATCAGGACTAAAAGTGCTATGTATATTATAAATACATAACATTATTGATATGACAGAAATGCAATTAGATTTCAATACTTTAGGTAGATAATAATAGGTGTTTAGATTTGAGGAAAGGGACATAATAATAATTATACAAAGGCACTTCTAGATATCAATCAAATGGGATAATCATTACATGTACAATAAGTATCAATCATAAATAATCAGTAAATGTTATCTTTCACTTTGATACTTAAACTTGCATGTGATTTATGTTACTTACATTCCCGAGATAAAATCGATTAGTTGTGAGATTCAATCTTTCTTTATCTCTTATCGGTTCACGATCTCCAACTGGAAAATCACTGGCGTTTCGATGCTTTGAAGGAGAATTTCTTGACACTTGAAAAGTCAAAAGTAAAAGACAATAAGTTTATTCATCTTTACACACTCTATCTCAACGATTAAGATTTGTAATCATAAAACATGTTATCTAAAGTTGAATGAAGACAGTATCATATTTGTATAAAAAGTCTAAAATCAAAGTAAAAGAGCAGTACTTACTTTTTTCCTTTAAAAACTAAAAAGGGAAAGCTTTAGGAAGGTTTTAGTGTTGTTTAGTGTAAGGTTTGATTTTAGATATCAAGGACAAGACCACATGTAGCTATTTCTCACAAATAAGAACTGCATAATTTAAATTGGATGGAAGATGGAATACCTGAGATAGATTTTGGCATGAAAGCTGAAGACGCTGTTGTTTCATAGTTGTCCCAAACTCCATGGCCATCTCTTTCTTTGTAGTTTGTTCTACGCAGCTGACGACTGACGGCATCTGTGTCAAAAGGTAGATGGTTTTTCAATTCTTCCTTATAACCAGCAAAAGAAGATTGCATCACGGTCAGCTTTGTGTTTTCTTTCTCGGGGTCTCCGACAGGGACGTTATGACTTGGTGGCTGCAAAATAGAGAGAAAGGTGATCATTTAATCATCATCTACTTTATTTTTTTTTCAGAAGGCAATACAGTTAGTCAACTTCAGGACACTCCCACATAGGTATGCTGTGAACTAAGAGGGAAAAAAATTCACTACATATATCATGTTTCAAAAAATCACCAGCCTAGCACTAGTATTAGTGTACTCACCACTGGAAGGGTAGCAATCCTTGGTGCCCATGTCCCTTCAAACTGAGTCCTTGATACAGAGGTAAAATGTCCCAGTCTGTCGTCACCTTTGATTGTTGGTTGTCCCTCTACAATTAGAGATTTTAAAGATACCCGTATTAAATAGCTGTAATGTACTGAAACATACAATGATTAGGATGTTGATAATAAGAGACCCTCTAGTTTTGATCATGTTGAATGCCTTCATCCAAAGAAATATAGAAAGATAATCATGACTAATCGTTCTATCTTGGTTTGATATCGTTTTCATGATACTGATAACACTACATGATGTTAGAAGTGCTGGGAAATGGCAAATAAGAATAATGATTGAATCATCTCTGCTGATGAAAGACAAAGTCATCGGAGACAACAGACATCAAATGTTTTATATATTGTTTGACTGAATAAGCAAAAATTACCATGGGTTTATTTACATGTTCTATGCCGAGCGTTTTCTTTTCGCAGCTTCGTCAAACTTAATATGACGAAGTGAAAAGTAAAAAAGTAACATGACTTATTGCATGCAAACTGAAAATTTTGATTAACCAAACAGGTTCATATTTTGTCCTCTTTTTCATTTGCCCTTTCCTTTCATAATCTGCCATTCGTTTTGATGTCCATTGTTTCCATGTCTGTGTTTATGATATATCTCTACCCTTTCATGTCTATCCTATCACATGGAGTTCCTAAAGGTTAGAAACAAAATTATCGTTAATATTCAAGCTTTCCTTTCTTCATTAGTCGATAGTAAAGATCCAATCAGTTTATCAAAGATACAAAATTCATAATTGCAAGAAGAATGGAAAAATGAAGAAAAAACAGCAGCAGTAAAGTATAACTCACCATCATGTTTACATGGGGCTCTCTCCACACGAAACTTGTTGGTGTCAATACCTGGAAATGTGTATTTGTAATCAGATATGGGAAGCTCTGCCTTGTCCTTGTCTCCTTGAGGAATGCTGCTCTTCTGAGTGGTTCTTGTGATCTTTAGAGGTTCAAACTTCTCACCCATTTTTGGCGTGAAAATATCTTTGTGTGTCGTATGGAAAGAATTGATTTTACTTGTATCAGAATCCATCTTGAAATTGGTGTAGCTTAGTTTGTTTGCAATATTCTGAAAAAAATAAAAATTGAGATCACATTCAAATCATATTACAGTTGACTTTGGACGTAATGGACTCGGATATAGTGATGTTCACTGATAATGATCATTTATGGAACCGTCCGCATTCAGGAAACGGATGTAAGGATGTTTCCATCAATTCTTGCTCTCACCTTTCCATGAGTGGCCAGAAAAGATAACCTCCTCGGGCAACAAAACCTGCCAGTAATACTGACTACAGTGTTTTGTTATTGAATGATTGATGGTTTTTTTTCACGACCCAATATCATCCTTATTGTTTGTCTACGACATCATAGCTTTTCCAAGTAAAAAGTGCCTTTCAACCAACAAAAATGAATCCTTCAATATCACTAAAGTCCATTTGCTTACACCCACTAACCTGTTCACGAAAGTACAGAAAGGGGGAATAGCTCAGTTTATAAGTGCTCATCCCTAATCCCTACCAAGGTTGTGTCCCTTGAACAGCGGTTATAGTGTACACACGGATACAATACTAATAGTAATTACAGTGGAAACCTGATATAACAGAGATGGCGGGACCAGAGCAAAATCCCTGTTATATCAGATCCATGTTATATCAAAATGCAACCAGAATAAGCAGATAAGAGGAAGAAAAAACGGGGATTGAAAAAGCCCTGTTATAACAGGATCCCTATTATAACCGGGACCTGTTATATCAGGTTTCCACTGTAGTAATAGTGATCTATTTTTCAATCCCCCATCAACATTACGATATCTGTAGTTAACTGTATCTAAGACTCAAAAGAATACAACAAAATGGTATCTCTTTCTATATTTGTGACAATTGTCATTTTTGTCCTTCAATATGATTGTATCAATTTCATAGAAGTGATAGTGACAGTAATGGATTCTAACTCAGTGCTACTCAAATCATTATCTGTTTCAGACTTTCAAAGTATGTCTTTTCCTCGCATTTGTTAATGTGAAAACAAAATAGAAACAAATGGTAAATAATTACTGAAAATTTTCACCCTTCTCAATATTCAGCTTTTCGGTCTCCTGTAAAACTAAAACATGCAAACTTTGAAGTGAGAGGTTTGCATCTTACACAAAATTATTACTAAATATCATTAAAGGAGCACACACTGTGAAGTTACAATTAACAACCCAAATGATAGAAATAGACACACTTTTGTTTTAGATAAGTGTCCTTGATAATGTAATGAAACCTTACTAGAAGAACTGGTTTGGGTATTGGTTGGTACTCAAAGGCATCCAATGTTTCCGACGCCTGTTGATGAATTCGCTCATCTTTGTGCATCACGTCTCCCAATCTGGGACGTTGGGCAAGATTGGCCCTGTCGTGCACATGGTGTTCAGGAAAATCCTTTTTGAACACGCTTTGGAGAGTACCTTTAGTCACAGAGAAATCATGGCCAATAGTAAAGTTATTTTTCCCCAGGTGACCTTTGTTGTAACTTTCATACTTGGGAACAGCTCCACTGAACGCCATCGTGGATCTGTTGGTACAAATAAATTGAAAAATGAAAAACATTATGTTAAGGTGTCTGAGGCACATTTGAATTTGGCTCAATATTAAGAGATCGTGGATTCATGTCCTGATCAAAACACCGGATGGTATGCCTTTAATAAAGCATTTCACCAAAATGTCCTCACTCTATCCAGGTGTAGAAATAGATACCACACATGTAAGCTGGGGAAGTAATCTGCAATAAACTAGCATCCTATTCAGAAAATAATTTCTGTCACTGGTCTGCTTCACACTGTAGAAACTGGGATAAGCTCGAGCCTTATGAGCCTGATAGCTCTTGCAGACTTACTTTCTTTTATCCTTGCTAACAGAGATGTATGCAAGTTTAAAATGAATGCAGAGTATGTGATAAACATTTTATAATTTTCAGATTGGATCAATAAAGGAGATCTAATCTTATCTTGCGGGCAGATGGGTAAATACCTAAGCGGTCCATCCACAAATACATCTGTATTCGTGAAAGGGGTAATTGTGCAAGGAGTCCTTTCTAAAGCCTCAACATTGTACTTTGTCTCAGCCATGAAGCACTCTGCTGCTGATAACTATCAACCCTGTGGTTGCTTCCATGTGCGTATGTGTGGGTGTGCGTGTGTGTCTGTATGTATTTGTGTCTGTATATCTATATCTGTACTGTACATACTTGAACTAGACTCAATTTTGAGTATTGGTGTTCGAGGGTGGTGGGTGGGGGGTATTTATCAAGGTTCAGTGTGATGGATAATGCTGCCTCTCAGCGCAAATATCCAGAGCACTCTTGACCTGATATTGGTAGGAATTCTACCGTAGGAATTTTGTGGGGGCAGCAGCCTTACAGCCTGCTCTTTTCGGTTTCCAACTGCCTAGGGTTCTTTAACATACGCAACTTTACACAGGTCCTCCGATTTTATTGTGCATCTTCGATAGGACTAGGTGTTTGCTCCCACACTACCTTAAGATCAGGGGAGCGGAAAAATCAGAAAATCTGAAAAATTGAGCCTATCGCTGGGATTGAACCTGCATTCTTTTGGCTCAGAGGCGAACACCAAAAATCTCAACCACATAGCCTGTGTGTGCGTCCATTATGTGAGTGATAGTGAGTGATAGTGAGTGAGAGAGAAAGACTGAGAGAGAGTATAATGTGTGTATGTGTGCGTGTGTGTATCATATATTTGTACGTGAGAGAGAGAAAGAGAGAGAGAAAGAGAGAGAGAGAGAGAGAGAGAGAGAGAGAGAGAGAGAAAGAGAGAGAGAGATAGAT
>JAUEKX010154237.1:2254-23802 GCA_031834005.1 Dendronotus venustus
ACAGTAACTTAGCCGGTACAAAACAACGTTATTATGACGTCACATTTAAAGTCCATTTAAAGCATCGTTTGAACATCGCCCCGTACCCGCTGAATAAACACGCAACTACAGTGGCTTCAAATTCGAAAAAGGACCATTTGTTCGTCAATAAAAAGAAAGTTCGAGATAGATAGAGAGAGAGAGAAAAATACCTTAGTGATATATAAATAGACCGAGCTTTATGTTCGACATAAAGAGAACCCCACTGTATTAAACTTTGAGCATGATGTTAGAAAACAAAATTAGTCAAAAAAAAACAAAGAAACACATAAAAACGAACCAGTAGAAAAATGAATGAAAGAATGAATGTATATGTTTGTATCCAACCCGTCCATGCCCATCCACCCTTCCACCCTCATTATTTTTTATGTATACGCGAGGAGTTAAGTGTCAGTGTCAGTGTCATGCGTTATTTTTTGTTATGCATTGTGTCATGCGTTGTTAATTTATGTGAATAAAATGTAATTTTCTACTATACTAATGAAAATTAATGATAATCGCATCAAGCTATCCTAACTTCTTTCTCATTCTCGCATAGAACTAATTCCTATGTTGTTGATACTTCTGACTAAAAATTTGTAATGCTCGTGAATGGTGAATATTTATATTATTTATATACATATAAAATTAAGGAAGTTTCACAAAAATATATAAAAAGAGACATACGTAGTAATACGTAGTCATTATTTGCATGGTGCAATTATGTGTAATTATAGAAGGTGCATAAATACCTCAGAATAATCCCAATGATACCCAGGCATGGATTTCACTTCTTCATCTTCCGACATATACTCAACACTCATTCGTGGATTAAACTTAAGAGGTACCTTCTTAACGCATTCATCAGGTGATGACGTCCCGCTGAAAGTCGCCATTGGTTGATCATACATCGCAGAAGACGCCTGGTCTGGTTCATCGTAGTAAGCGGGTGGAAGTAGTTCACCACGCGGTGGTGGGTTGGGCGGAAAGAAAGCGAGTTCGTCAGCGCCTTCGTGTGGCATGTATCGATTTAGAGGATATTTGGCGTGCGAGTCGTGTAAAGAGGGGGGTGGATCCCGCTTTCGTTTCTTCCAACAGCAACAATAACAGACAATAAGGAGAAGTATAATCAATAACAATCCACCAGCTCCACAAATGATGTACAACATTGGAAATCCATCATCCTTTGCCCCTGTTGAACTTATTGGACAGACCTTTAATCGATCCCCTGATGAACAATTGCAATAATAATCACCTATGGTGTTCACACAAGTGTTTTGTTTACAATTACCAGATAACAGACATTCGTCAACATCATGCTGACAATGTATCCCATAAAAACCTTTAGTACAAATACACACTGATCCGACCTCTTTTTCAATACACGAGCCCCTTTTAGAGCAGTCCTCATACAAGCAATTCTCACCAGACGAACATTGTTTACCAGATTTTCCAGGGGGACAGATGCATTGGTAATCGTTGTATTTATTCTTGCACGTTCCACCATTTCGACAAGGTGAAGATGAACAAGAGTTGGTATTTATGGAACATTTTGCTCCCGTAAAACCAACCGAACATTTACAAATATACGTATTCTCATTTACAGCAATACACTTGCCACCGTTTAGACAGGGCTTTGTTGCACATGGACCCAAATCTATTTGGCATTGACCGCCCGTAAAGCCCTGTCTACACGTACACTTATAAGAGATGGTGCCGTCAAGTGCTTGTTCGTAAGTACATCGTCCACCGTTTTGACAAGGATCATCATCACAAGTCATCTTGGTTTTACATTGACCACCTGCAATTAATAGATAAAAGTTTGTATCAAAAGATTGATCTGTAGAAAATTATACAAGGAATTTCAATTATTAAACGACTAGCCGGGTGCCTGGGACCAACGCTTTCGGTTTTAGCCTGTTATCCATTCACATGACAAAATTTTCTTTCCTGCGAGATAACCCAATTTCGCCCACTCGCACGGCTTTCAATTCAATGATGCCAACTGAGATAGAATAGTCCACTACCGTACCTACCCTTTTGAATAAGATTATGAAAAATATAAAACACAAACCGTAGTGTCCAGGAAGACAGGGACATCTGTGACTCGATAAAGTGTTCACACACGTACTAAACTGTGGGCACAAATTCTGAGAACATCTCCCAGAATCCTTGCATTCAGGATCGACTTTGTGCGAGTCCACTGATGATACAATATCGTTAGATCCGCTGAATGGAAGTGGTTTGTTGTTGATCTTTGGCTTTCGGATGCATCCTCTAAAACCAGAGAATGGCTTGCCTGAAACGAAACAAATATAATCACGGTCATTCTTACTGATGTTCTTATAATCGGAAAGGTTTGACTTTTCACGAGAGAATAAGCATAAATTATAACTTGTAGTCTATTTACCTTCGTGAGATAAACCAGCCCCAATTTGGATGCCATATCCATTAATGTTGATTTTGGCACTGTTACCAGGCGCACGTGCATCTTTTCGTAAACTGTCTTTTTTGTCTAGCACCATGGCAACATAGTTACCATAACGTTCAACGTAAATATGATGCCATTCACCATCGTTGACTTTTATACCATCGATGACGAGAAATCCAACACCACTTCCAAAATCAAACCGAGCTTTGACGTGACCTCTATTATCAACCTAAATGGAATATTGAACAGATAAGTAAGCAAGCAGGTATTTCATTCAACGGTGCGTTTATTTTGCATTTCTTTCATCAGAGAACTTTAAAGATTCGCTCCATTTACTATAGAAGTAAACTAAAACTAATCAACTGTATAAGCTTTGCTTTGAAAATCAAATTTTGTTTTAAATGTCTTATTGACGGGCAGATTAAGTTTGCTAATGAAGACCACTAAGCGTATGCTTGACTTTCTTTACAAATTGTTTTTTTGGTAAATTAATTAGAATAATATGGATTCATACCTCAAGAATAAAGAAATCAATGCCGTAAGCGTGAAACAAGTACTCTGTAGAAGTGGCTTCCGTTCGAAATTCCATTGTTAAACTGTTAAAGAGTTCGTCGAAACTTTTCTTCAGTTGGTATGAGACATAAGATTCACCTTTCAATGTTATGGTATCAACACCTAACAAATAGAGCGAAGAAATTTTTGTGATGAATTATACTCGTAGAAATTGAGCTTTGAGAATCCAATTTCTTCAAAAGTCATATATCTATTTCATTAAACACCAAAACCTAATTTAATGTAATTAAATTAAGTAACTAAAAATAAAGGTAAAAAGAAGTCTTACTTGGATCGCATTTATCATGTTCCATACATTCGCATTTGAAGTAACTAGAAGTGACCACGCATTTCTCACCGATTTTACAGGGGTTGTGTGAACAAGGATTGGTCTCCAAACAAACAGGTCCTATATAAAGAAAGATGTATATAAAAAAATGTATATAATTCCTATATATAGCAATAGCAATACCATATACAAATATTTTAATTAATACACGTTTTAGGTCCAAATATTGAAAATTCTGAAAAATGTTATCACAAAATTTGTGTGAGCGTTTAAAATTAATTAAAGACTAAAAAAATACGCCTATAATAATACAATGTCATGTTCGAGAAATAATAAATTATAAAAGGCGAGGGAAATGGAGAAATTATTACACCAATTATAATAAATTGAAATATATTAACGCGAATTCACAGAATTAATTTTTCTTTATTACACTTAATCTAGCTTAACTAGCTTCTATCGGATAGATTAGCGATGTATACATAGAATGCTTTCAACAAACCAAACAAACAAACCTTCTAAACCATCGGAACAATAACACTTCTCTTCAATTTCAAATGACATATAACCACTTGGTAAATGGAGGGAAACGATTGGATCTTTCGGAGTGAACGTAACCACGCAGTTCTGATTATCCGGACACTTTTTCGTGCATTCCGTTGTCCGGACAGTTGCATTGAGACCAAGTCGTTCGAAATCTGAACTGCTACTCTCCATGTAGCTCTTTAAGTTCGATGGTTCGATGTACTCCTTAATGATTAAAAAAAGAAAGAAATTAAAATAGAATGATATTGAATAACTAAACAACTCAAAATACAGATGTGCTTATAATTAGAATGTGTTGTTTGTGAATGTGAGTCAGAGAAGAAGGTCATATAACCTTCAAAATTAATAACGAGCTAATTTCTATTAAGAAAATTAGCGAGAACTAACATTGTTTTGTATTCCTTTGACAGCCAACGCAACCATCACTTTATTGTCTTTCAAAGAAGCATCGCGTCTTTTTCTTGCTGCTTTTCTCGGTTGGCTGACATCAAGAATTGACCAAATGAAAACATTTTCGCTGATCGTACCACTCAGAGTGGCTACCAACTTCACAAAATCTACCATCTTCGAGTTGACGAATGTTGGTACGTCGACACCATTCAATTGAACCGAAATACTTTGCGTTTTATGCTGTTCGTTAAATTCATTTACCACGATCTTGTACACACTATCATCGGTGAACTTACCATCGGTCACTTCAACACTCATCGAGTATGCACCTTCGGTGGGTTTCCCTTCAATAACACCAGTCATCTGCTGTATCTGGAAGAGGTCCTGATCATTACCACCAGTGATTCGGTACTGGTGCATATCTGATTTGTCTTCATCGAACACCTTCACTTCACCAATCTTCGTCCAACCGTATGGAGGTGCCACTATAATGTAGAAGATGTGGGGTCCTTGGATGACAGGTGGATGGTAACTCTCCTCAACGATTAACACTTTGATCTGACACACGCTGAACTGTTGCGGTGACCCTGTACCAATCAAAGCAATAATAATAAGAAAATTTAATTCTAAACAAATACAACAATGGTATTTAAAAGAACATAACGCCTATATCAAAAGACACGTTTTTTTATAGGAATAGATTTTTGGGCTGGAACAAATACTCTTACATTTTTTTATTCCACTTATAACATTCTGATTTATGTACAAATTGTGATGAAAGCTAGAATAATGTTCCCATCTTGAAACTTGACTTCTTTACAAACTACACTGTAAAATATGATATAAAACCGAATGGTTTATCTACCTGAATCTGTAACACGAACTTCAAGTTGGTATTCATCTTGTTTTGTTTTATCAAAAGTTGCTTTAGATTTGATTACACACTTTGTACCACCATCCACACTTGCAACTGAGAATTTAGTTTCATCACCTTTCTGTAACGAACAATCGAATGGGGCGCCGTTCACAGCAGAATCTAAATCTCGAATGGATAACGTTTTGAGACTTGACCCGATCTTTTTTCTTTCGTAGACAATTATGCTGTCGTAATCGGCTATGATTGGCGCATTGTCGTTCAAATCTGTGATGTTTACAGATACTTGAACACGACTCGAGAACGGTGGACTCCCATTGTCACGCGCTTCGATTTGAAAATCATAGTAACTTTTAACCTCATGGTCAATGGAGCCATCGACACGCACCTCACCTGATTGCGGTCCAATACTGAACGGTATTCCAGCGTCTGCTATTAGTTGGTAGGTGATCATGGAGTTCTCTCTAGAGCCATCCAAATCATCAGCATGCGCAAGAAGAAAGAACGTTCCTGATCTCACGTTCTCGTCAATTTGACGGTTGAAGCTCTTCTCCTTGAATGTTGGGCGATGATCGTTCTGATCGTTCACTTGCACTTCAACACGAACTGTGGAGGAGAGTGTAGGTATCAACTCGTACCAGGCCTTCACGTCGAACGCGTATCGAGATTCCTTCTCGTAATCCAAGCTTTTTTTCACCTGCATAATTAATATTATAAAAATGAAAGTTTAGTAGAATGTTTCTGACTTCGAATGATACATCGAATCGACCCGGTGTTTTCTTTGTTTTTATTTAAGAAATATTTTCAAGATAGATACATTTCTAGTGTCTTGTTACAGTTGTAAAATCTTCTTACTCTTCCTCTGTTTGATAACACACAAAAAACACAATTACATACAAATATTTGACATTCGTACCTTAAGATGAAGATCTTGCGAATCTATTAAAAAGAGGTTTGATTCATCATTGATCACCGATACAATAATTTTCTCGTTTTTTAAGTTTTTACTAGCAGTCACCACAATCCTACCAATGACTGCATCTACCACATTGTTCTCCGTGATGTTGAATGCATAACCAAGTTGATTGAACTTTGGTGGTATGTCGGATACTGATAGCACGACTATTTGTAACTTAGCTGTCGATGACAGATATGGATCTCCGTTATCTTTAGCCTGTATGACGAGCGAATACGCCGGCTGGCGTTTACGATCGATATTTGACGGAGTTTTGACAGTAACGATTCCCCGCTGATCGATGGCGAAAGTGTTGGCGATATTGTTTCGTAAAATGGAGTATGAGAGTTTGCGGTTCTCATATGTATCGAAATCAGTGGCTCTAACCTGAAAAATTATGGGGATTTTATTACTAGGTCCTGCAATCATAAGTAGTTTATATTATAACGAGATTAAAAAAGCAAATTGCTTACCTGAGCAACGACAACTGATTGCGACGTATTCTCGCGAACGGTCGCCATGTGAAGTTCTTGATCGAACGATGGTGAGTTGTCATTAACATCTTTTAAATTGATGAAAACATCCGAAACGCAACTGTGTCCGGATTGATCTAGGACAACGATCTTCAACTTTTCCGACGGCAGCGTCTCGTAGTCAAGAGATTCTACAGCAGTTAATGTTCCTAGTGAACAAACAAAGGATAAAAAATGAATGTACAAATTATCAAGACGACAAAAGAAATTGTTAGTCCAAGTTTTCCCCGGGCACTTTGAACAAAATTTTAACGTGATAACAAAAATTATCCTTAAGTAAATTCTAAATATGTATTAACGGGATAATGACTTTTTTTTCGCATCTCTACGCAGAAATACAAGGCGGTTATAACATAAAAAAACGTAACATGACAGCCAAAACATAGTATTTTATATATTATGTTTTACTAGTTAAAAAAGTCAATCGAGGTATTTTTCTTAGGGTACGCTTGGTTTTATTTTGAATTTAAGCTACAATTTTGAGCGTGTAAAATCGCATAATAATAACTGGCTAATTAGCCAATTAAATTGCAGTATTCTCTTATTATTACGTCATCCATACTATATAATAATAATATTAAAAATATAGTAATTATTAATACTGTTCTTGTGATAACAAAATCAAAAAGCATTGAATATAAAAATGTAAGATGAATACCTTTCTTATCGATTTTGAATTTGGAAACGCCTTCCCCTTGTATTATAAACATCAATTCATCACTCGCATCACCATTCCCCACTTTGATATGCGCCAATGGTTTGCTTAGGTCCCAGTCCTCTTTTACATCCACACTGTAAAAGGAGTTGAGACACACGGGTGGTTTATCATTCAAATCTTCCACGAGGATGGTGACTTGAGCAGAATTCTTATTCGCACCGTCGTAAGCAATTGCTTCGAACGAAAACTCACCCACTCGGTGCACACGCCGCAATAAGGTTATGTCTCCGGTGATCGGATCGATTGCGAATTGCTGGTTTGTTTTCTCTAGAGGACTGAAATAGTAACGAACTGACGAATTCAAATCCTTGTCATGTGACTTCAACCTACCAATGAGATGGGAGACGATGGCATCTTCTTTCATTTTGAACGTGTATTCGTTTTGCTTAAAGACAGGTTGCCAATCATTGCTATCCATCAACACTACATTGAGTTTGAGTTGGTCAGATTTCCCTGCATCGTCCATCATATCGATTACCTCAATCAACATTTCATGTGATGTTTTGTCTTCACGATCTAAGGCTTCTTTCACTGTCACCCAACCGTTCGATGCATCAACCTCAAACATGTCCGATGCACCCTCCTTGATCTTGTAATGAAGGATTTTACCATGGGGATCGTCTGCATCGCGTGCTGATACTTGTATGATCTTCATACCGACTGGTGTCTTCTCGGAAATGTGTATCGTGGTTTGATCCCTATCAAATTCGGGTGGATTATCGTTTTCATTAATCACGTGAACACGCACAAAAATGCTAGCACTATCTACGTTCTCTGCACGTGCTTTCACCAATAGTTTGTAGTCACTTATCTTTTCGTAGTCAAGGGAAGCAGTCAAATGCACTTTACCGTTCTTGGGATCAATCGAGAAAAGCTTACTTGCTTTCGTGTGTGGTAAGTTTCCATCGATGAATTCGAAAGTAATTTCTCCATCATAATCTTTCAGGTCAGCGCCCAATTGTGTCAAGAATGCACCGTGTTTCGCGCTTTCTTTGACTTTTACGACGTAAGAGTTATTGGTAAACGAAAGGATGTTATGATTCCAACTTTTGACAGAGATCTGGATACTAGCACGTGATTGGAGAATAGGGTAACCGTTGTCTGATACTTGAATTGAGAACTGATATTTGAGACCTTTAGGGAAACCTGCTAAAGAGATTAATCCAGTTGTATTGTCAACAACTAGTGGCGAGTCATCACTATAAGAGGGAAGGAAACAAAAGAAATTGTTTAGCATGACGAATGATCATTTTGCATTTAGAATGCATTAGGTATTAGGTATTAAAATTAAAAACTTACTCAAGACCGTGGGCAACATATTTTAATTCTTGATTGTTACCATAATCAGTATCGATGGCCATAGCGTGTAAAAGCGATTCTTCGGTCACTTGTGACGTCATCACATTTGCTTCATACATGGTGAATTCGAATTGCGGTGTGACGTCATTTTCATCTTCAACATGAACTGTGATAGTCGAGAGTGAGAAAAGACCCCCACCATCAACCGCGCGAACAGGCAACACGAACTCATCGATCTCTTCTCGGTCAAATATGACGTCAGTCGTATACAAGCTACCATCGCTGTGCATGGTGAAATATTTAGAATAATGTTGATTGTCGAGTTGATAGCTAACTGCACCATACTTTCCAGGGTCTGTATCGACAGCTGTTAGTTTGGTAACAAGTCTAACTTTAGGTAATGCATCTTCTTTTACATATGCATCGATATTTTTTGGCAGCATAGGAGTTTGTCGATTGGAACTTATTTGCAAAATTGTGATTTCAACTGAAGCAGTATTTACTTTGTCAGATACAAACACAGTCGCTTTGATTTCTACAAGGGGAGAAGGATCTGCTTTCAGATAAACACTTCCAGTGTCAGAGGAAACCATGACATAATCTGAACCTTGTTGTACAGAGTAAGCCAACTCATCAGTGATATCGGCGTCAAAAGCATGAACCTGACCCACATACAACGATGCTTGCTCAAAATGACTATAGGTAAAACTGTATGACGGTGCAAGGAATCGTGGAATATTATCATTAACATCTAACACATTCACTTGGACAAATGTGAAACTTGATTTTCTTGGCGTTCCTTTATCAGTGGCAGTGATTTGTATTAGATGCTTAGTGTTCACCTCTGCATTCAACTTAAACGATAGAGAGATGACACCTGTCACAATATCTACAGAAAAGTAATCGATATTTTCATCGCTTAATGATGTACTACTGTAGGTGATTTCTGCATTTTCACCGACATCTTTGTCATGTGCTGATACCTTCAGTATGAATGAACCTAAAAAGAGTATTGCAACCAAACATATATATTATTATTTGATTTAATCTAAATATTTTACAGTCATAATATTCCCTTGATATAAATTTAGAAACCTATCCTAATCCAGCGCCCGATCCACCGAACCTCATTATTGAGGTATCGGCGCTTCAATTTTCACTTACAGGATTAACGAACCTAATAAATTGGTCATTCCGCTTGTATATGAATTAAACTTTTGAATGACAATCTTACACACCTGGTGCTACATTTTCGCGAACATCCACCACATAAAAGGACTGCTCAAAGATTGGATAATGGTTGTTTACATCTAATACTGTTACATCACAAATGGTATCAGACCAAGAGCCTGTGAGACTATCAATAGCCCGTATCCTCATGTTGTAGCTGGACTTCTTGGAATGATCAAGTCTACCGGCGACAACAACTTCTCCTGTAAATGTAGAAAAAATGTGGATAAGAATTTGTTGTGTAAAATAATTATTTCGTAGCAAGTTAACAAATAAATGGGAAATGTTTTGAAATAAACAACTAATTACCTGAAGTGAATCCCACATGAAATTGTTGGTACTCGTCGCCATTGACGATTTGATAATATACTTGACGGTTGTCAGGACCACTAGCCATCACCTTAGCAACAGCGTCGCCGATTTGAGCATCTTCCGTAACCTCACCAAAGTAATTGTTATCGAACTTAGGCTGGTCTTTATTAATAATGATGAAATCAACCTCCGACTCGGACCAGAGCACATCTTCGCCGTGGTCAGACGCGCGGAGTTTTAACTTATACTTTTGAGAGGCTTGACTCTTGATGAATTTCTTTTTCAAGCTGATCACACCAGTATCTGGATGACACGAGAAGAATGCAGCACCATCACCTCCAATAATCGAATAACTGAAGGATACCATAAAAACAAATCATTATTACTTTAAGAGTAAAAAGTTTATATTTCTGGGTCATTTTTCGCTTTTGGAAAAAACAATTAATGTAGTACAATTAGTATAAATTTTTCTTGTATTTTTTCTATGAACTATTTTTTTCTTGCAAAATAAAATTTGTGACAAAAACCCTTGGAAATTTTTTTCGTCTTTTTTTCGTCATGCGAAACTTTCTGCAGTTAAAGTAGTAATAGACCGATAAGTAAAACAATTTCTTCGGCTCCATACAGTTTTTTATTTACTGAGGTGCATTGTTTTTACAATAAAGCTTTCTTTAAAAACAACAAATGTATAATATTGATTATGAAGGATTCAGATTGTAAACGAGATAAATGGAAGAATAATAATCAATACCAACGATTTCAATTACACACCTGATTCTTGCATTTTGACCGGCATCTGCATCTTTGGCTGTCACAGTTGTTAATTCAGCGCCAACAGCATTATCTATGTCAATCGCTTTATAGAATCTGGATTGAGTGAACAAAGGTTTGTTATCATTTTTATCGGCTACCGTAACATTCATCACTAAACGAGCCACCATATCTGGATTTGATACTTTCCAAGCTTCAATATGCATTTCAAAAAAAGGTGTAACTTCCCGGTCAAAAACAACATCCAGTGTCACCTCAATCAATCCAGATACCTCGCCAATGGTGAATTCGGGGATCGGATTCAAAATACGGAATCGGATTTGCTCCCCGATATTGTAACCGATCGGGTTAATCACCCCAATCGGGTCTGTATTTTTAACGATCTCTACAACACCCGCATTTCTAACAGCTGGAAAAAATTTGAAGTTTTCGTCTTCGGTATATTTGACGAGTTGTATTTGGACCAAAACGACTGAATGGAAGAGTGAATCGGATACTTGTGCTTGTACCTTCAACATTCGTTGGTTGGTAAGACCTTCAGCATCCTTCACAAAGATCTCACCTGAAAAAATAGCAAACAAATACTAACAAAGCTTCTACACGATTATTGATAAGAACCAACTAATTTCAACCCGAGACTAAATATTCTGAATTTTTTTAAGCACAACTACTCTTATTGTGTTCATAAAGAAAATCTTTCAAAAAATACCAATGTTCTTGTATTATCGTGAAGCTTGAACTTTGAACGTTAAACTGTATGAATTTCCTGTTTTCTTTTATTTTCATTATAATGGTATCATTTTTTATCTGTTAGTGTAACACATAAAGATCTTGATTTGAAATATTATCTTGTTCTTAGCATGTACTTATTTTTCGAGCAAATTTCAGCATCGTGTTCTTATAAAAAAAAGCGTGTAACAGGAAGATCAATGACGTAATTTCCTTATAAATAACTATCATTTTGTGTTTGTTTGGAAAGCGAAACAAAAACATTATGCTTCCCTTGTAAAAGTCAGATGATGATTCACAATACAATCAGTCAAACAGAAAAGTCAGGGTTACCTGATATGTTATGGATATCAAAAATATTGTTTTGATCCATCAAACTGAAGGTTAGATCATCTGGAACAACATCGTAATCGACAGCCTGCAGTCGGCCCACTATCATCCCCTTGTACGCGGGGAGGCGAAGAGAGAGAATTTTAAGATGAACGAACTCGGGGATACGATCGTTGATATTTGTGATGGTGATGGTAACTGGTACGATCGAGGAGAGCGCAAGGGGTACACCTCCATCGGTTGCTTTCACGTGGAAGTTGAATTCTGTTGGATGTTTTTCGCAATCTAACACCTAAAATAAGAACAAGATAATCAAGGTAATATTTCATATTTCACAATTTCAGTATCACTTTAGTCTGATTATTTTCCTGCTATGGTGAGATATGTGTAAGTTTATCAAACATTTACCAAATTGGTTTTGATTTGGCCAGTGTCTTCATCGATATTGAAATAGATGTTTGTGTTTTCTTCGACAAATGAATACTTGATCTTCCCATTCAACTCTTCATCTAAGTCATTTGCCGAAACCATCAATGATTCACCGTTGTGTTGTAGAACATCAGTATTACTGTTTTTGCTCTCCGTCACAAAGCCAGAATATGTTGAATTAGAGAAAATCGGTTGGTGATCGTTGATGTCGACTACTTTAACAAGAACATCGGCAATGGAGACGACATTGTTTTGGACAAGACCACGTACTGTAAACAAACATTCTCTGGTAACCTCAGCATCCAAAACATCCTGATAAAAAAAAAGAAGTTTGTTTTTTAATGACAAACACAGGATAACTTATCAATGAAATAAACACGTCTAAATGCCGATATAGATATAGATATGGATATATCAGAGGGCCTGCAAGCGCATGCGTAGGTAAACAAAAAACTATTTGAAAAACACTTTTAAATAAATATCCGTGCGTGAATCAACATCCACGTAGGATTATTTTATTTTAAACTTACTGCCGTCAATAAAATACCAGTGAAGGGGCCAATCCAAAACAGCTTGACACAGTCACCTGGTGCCTTGTCGATGATTTCATAGTGGACTTTGGACACATTGATTCTGACGACATCAGAGACTAGAGTAGCACGTGACAGATTCTCACCAACTGAAAACACGAAGGAATCTTGTGCAAACTGCAAACGCTGGTAATCGTATGTTACATGAATCTACAAAAACAACAATGGAAAATCAAATCTACATGAAGAAATGAAATGAAGTCGTAGGTAGTAGGGATCGTATTCCGCGGAAGGCCGCTATTGAAGGGACTATTACTAGACGGCTTCGAGAGATATACAGTTGAAACCGCATCATCTGTACGCGCTTTCAACGGGGGAGAATGTAAAAGTTGAAAACATGATATTTGGTCACGTGGGCATTAGGCCCGCGTGATATTTTTTTTGCATATATGTTAAAGGCGAAACAAGCCTTCTCTCTGCTCTTCTTGAAAGGTTTTGTAACGGAAAGAATCCGCGTTCATGTTGTGTCTAACTTCCTAAAATTCATTCGGGAATTTTATATAATCTGAGCTCTTATATGTCCTTGGTGGTGGCTTACTGGCGTATTCAAATTTCACGGGCAAATTCAACTTTCAAATTCCTCTCAAAGATGCTAACATGATTTGAAAAGGAATTTTCTTTCATATGCGGCTGGATCATCGAAACCGACCCCAGGATAAAGTACTAAGGATTTGACAGGCCAACTATAAAGGTGTTGATGTATAATGAATTACCGTAATTTTCGTGCTTCCAGAATAGGATGGAGTACCGCGATCGTTTACATTAGTTGAGAGAGTTACAGTTGTGTTGGAGAGCTCTATCAAGCTCTTCTTCACAAATACAATACCAGTCTTGCTGTCGATACCAAAATACTGGTTATCTTTCCCGAAAGAATAGCTGAGTCGCGCGTTTGAGCCTAATGACGAAAAATACCAACAATAAAATATTACAAATTTTGATTCCCTTTTCAGGGTATTTGTTTGGGGGGAAATTAAAAAATTCAGCTAAAAAAAAAGAAAGTTGGAGTTAGGGAAAGTCAAATAAAATATCTGTGAAGTCAGTGACATGACTGATCAGAGAAAGATTAAAGAAAAGTCAAAAGAATTCTAAAGAGTTATCACTGCTTGAAGATTTCTGACGAGACTCGTTAGAACCACTAACCCGTATCTTTATCAGTTGCATAAACAGCCATCACGGAAGTTGCGATTGGTGTCGAATCCAACACGTCGATATTATAAATAGGCTGCGTGAAATTCGGCCTGTGGTCGTTCGCGTCTTCAATGAAAACATTCACACAGAAAGTGGCATTCTCCTTTACAATACCAGAGGCTGCAGTCACGATGTATTCGTCTTGTAGTTCCCGGTCGAAAGTCAAGCCCGGCTTCACACTGATCGAACCATATTGATTGATGAGGAATGGTGATGACCGGTCATTGTTGTTAATCATTATGTATCTGGATCCGGGAAGGCTCCTCTCAGGATTTGTTACTGGAATTGAAGTAGAAATGTATGAAAACGTTATTCAAGAAGAATACATACAAAAATGAAGATGATCCAACACAATGGTTATACAGTAAAGGTGAGACTAATATGTAACTCCCAAATAAGGGTTTTTCATTTATAACGGTCCAATGAACATTAAAAAGGTTACCATGTGTTATATCTCCATCTCCATCGTGTGCTATGTGTACAGTAAAAAATAACACAAAATAAATTAAAAATCAAAACAAAACATTAAACAACCTTGAACGGTGATCAAGTTATCATTTTGTTTCTTGTTTTCCAATACTCTTGCTTCGAAGCAGGCCTGTGATGCTGTTAGGTAATTATCGTTCACATTCTCAACCAAAACATCAATTTCACACATCGCATACGAGGAGCCGTCGAATGCCAGAACCTCCAATTTATGAAAAGGTTTCCGTTCAAAATCCAAGGGAGTTGATACTTTCAACTGATAACGTGATCCTTTACATGAAATCAGAAAAATTTTTATTTTAGATACCTTAGGGACACACAATTTTTCACGACTATTTTTTTGCGAATAACAAAAAAAAAATTTATATAATTTTACCTTTATAAACAATTTGATAACCAGAAAAATAGAATAGATAAGAAGTGTACCTGTAGGCGGAAAATGAAAGTTTAGTTGCTCATTTCCAGACAAGATGTAGAAATAAATCTCATATTTTGGATGTGTTGTGAAAATTTCGTCTTCCAGGTTAACAACTGATACACCAAGAGAATGCTCTTTAACAGCAACTTCGTATCTGAAATGAACGAATTGGTATTATAGTAATTTATACGAATATAATATTTGCTCTTTAGTAATGTTCAAGACATTTATTCTCGTGGCTATACCTGGATATTTTATAAGTATATGTAGTGTTTTATAAGACCTAGCCTCGTTATTTCATTTGCAGAGTGCTTTGATTTAATTCCCCATTTTTCAGATGATTTTAGTCTTGTCTTTCTTATTTTAAAACAAAAATATTTTTAGATGCTAGTATTGCAGATAATACGTACTTCTTTTTCTTGAAGGAAATTCTTGTTGTTTCCTTGGGTCTCCTACCGACAAGTACGGAGATAAAGGCTTCCGATGAAACGCCAACACCATTTGTCGCTTTAATGTTCAAGTATTTGGTTTCACCGGCAATCAAATTGGATTTTGTTTTGACAACACCAGTCAGAGTGTCTACGGTTAACGCACCTCCGAAAATGTTTCGATATTTGATGCCTGCTTCTGGATTCGGATTTAAGGCTATAACTTGAAACAGGTAGGGAGGGCTGAATCCTTTGGTGGTAGTCTCAAACACTTTTATTTGCGAATCGAAATGAATGTTCCCACTGAACGTTGGCGGTTGCGCGTACTCTGCCTTAATGTCGACTACCACATAGCCATAAGACACGAAAGATTCGTTTTTCGGATTCGAAACGGTCACATTGAGATGATAAAGACCAACTTTGAGTGTTTGCGTGGATTTGAGTAAGCCTTGGTTGGTAATGGTGAACATATTCTTCTTGTCACCAGCGTAGATTTCAAATCTGATATCCTTGAGGTTATACCTGCCAGTCCCATCCGTTGCATAGAGCTGTGTTATGGTTCTCGCCGGCTCTTCCTTATAATTGAGGGTGATGTGGTAAACACTAGGTTTGAAGAACAATTTCCTTTGTTGTTTGTCATGCACTTGGATCAAAACATGTACGTTCCTGTAGCTGGATGGCTCTGACGCTATATAGGCTTGAACTGTCAGCCAGTAAAATGGTAACGCTGTGGTATTATCAGAGACGTATATAGAACCAAGCACGTTATCGATTGTAAACAAACCAATACCATTACCATCGACCAATGTGTATCTGATGTTTTGATTCGTTTCGTTACCAGGAAGCACTGCTTGTAGTTTGACGACAAAAGTTCCACGGCTACTGTTAAATGGTATAGAGGCTGCAATCGGGTATTTAGTGAGCAGAAAACTAGGTTGACTGACACCGATACCATCAACAATGATCTTGTAGAGGTGACATATAGTTGATTCTGGAGGTGTTCCTTGATCCTTTACTTCCACTTTAATTTTGAAAACAATACCCTTGTCTTGTTTTGATAAGTCTTTCTTCAGAGTAAGAAGACCTGACTTTCGGTTCAGAGAGAAGTAATCATCAAAGTAAATATTGTCCTTATTTTTGACAGCAAATGTTATTTTTCCAGCTTTTCCCTGGTCTACGTCGTACGCAAACACACGACCGATGACTACACCTGCCGGAGTACTGGTTGAAACCTCGATTCTTTGCTCGTTGCTGAGACAGATGGGTGGGTGATTAGAAAAACCAATAATAACAACGTGAACAACAGCATAACCATAATTCCGGTTAGTGGCTTTCCGGTCTTCTACTTGGATTTCAATGTAATATTCTTTATAAGGTTGGGTGGATAACACAGACTTCAGCTTTAACTCTCCAGTCTTCGAGTTGATGACAAACAACGCGGAGGGATTGACTAGTGAGTATACAAAACCACAATTACCATTCAACGCACAGTCTCTACCTCCCTTGTCAGCTTTCACTGTTAAGAGAGTGTGACCAATATTCTCCCCTTCTTTCATTTCCACTTCATATTTGCCGCCATTTCCAAATTTTATCGGTGTGTCGTTAACGTCGTCAACCTTGATGTTTAGGTCAGTGGAGAGTTTCTCACCACTGCCATCCGAAGCTTCGACTTTCAAACGATACTGCGACTTCCTTTCCCGATCGAGCTTATCACGTAAGTAGAGGATACCCTTGTACAGATCGATTTGAAACTTGCCTTCTTCATTTCCTTTGGTGATTGAGTAAAACACCACTCCGTATGATTGCACATTTGGATTGAATGCTTTAAACTCGCCAATCACTGCATTCAGCTCGAAACTCTCTGACATATGAACAACACCACCAGGTGTCTTTACAAACACTAATGGTGATTTGGGATTTTCAGCTATCGTTGGCTTCTTTGTTGGTGTTGGTAGCAATTTTCTCTTCTCGAGTAAATTCTGCACGACCTTAAAGTTGGGATTTGGTTCACAATGAGCCGAGTTGTCTTCTTGCACTGTCTTGATAGTTAGCTGCATGGTGTTCGACTTGTGCAGCCCATCGAATGCATATGTAGATATGTTGACAACTTTCTTTTCGACACCACCCTTCCATAAAACTACACCAGAAGTTTGGTTAATGAATACATTTTTGTTACTTTCCTCGAGACTGAACGTAAACGTGTTCTCTAAATCCTGGTCGACAGCCTTTAGCTGAAACACGTCCATACTTTTAGAGTTCAAATTGAAAAAGATGTCACATTTGAGTGCACTCAAGATCGGCTTGTGTGCATTCACGCTCTTGACGTTGATCTCAACAAGAGTTTCCGCCTCTCTTCGCACAGGATTTCCCATATCCAGTGCTTTGACATATAAATAGTAGATTGAGTTTCTTTCTATCAAATCCAACGGATCTGAAACAGTAATTTCACCATCGAAACTCAAGGAAAACGGATTTTTCTCAGTGTTACTGAAAACGTAGTTCATCAGCCCATTTGCACCTGAATCAAGATCAGTTGCAACGAGTTTTAATACCGGCGAACCAATTTTCAGGTTCTCTAAGATAGAGATTGAGTGTTGTTTCTTGGAGAAAATAGGTGGATTGTCGTTTTCATCAAGTATATCAATATTTACAGTTGCATTCAATTGGCCCATACTCTTTGAGGAGCCTGTGATTATTAGTGTGTATTTCTTCTTCACTTCAAAGTCAATCTCTTTTACATTACCGACAGTGATGACACCATTGTTAGAAATTCGGAATGCATTGTTTTTGTTTCCTTTGGTGATTGTGTACACAATATTCTGGCCTCTTTCAAAATCAACACTGCCAACAATGGTGTTTACAGGTGCCAGTTCACTTAATGAAAATTCCAGCGATTTGTGTCTCAGTGGCGAGAACAAATACGAAGGTTGATTTGAGTCTGTAAAAATGTGATACAAGTTTCGTAAGTTGGTCACCTTCTTAGGTGTTAACTTTGCTTTAACAGTTATTCGTAATTTGATTGACACAGTTGGAGAGCTGGTTGTATGCCGTGCAAAAACTGCAAACTGGAAATCTGTGCGGCGAGCAGCATTGAGACGTTTCGTTACGATGATTCTACCATCTATGGACACACTGAATTCTCGTAGAGACAATGCATCCTTTTTAGCCATGTAGAAAATAACTGGAACTTTCTCATTTGTGACGTGCAGTTTGCCGATAGAGCTACCAACAAAAGTGTCATCATAAACAACAACCTTAGTCAGAGAGTCATTTACAAACACAGGAGCTGTCGATGTTATAACTTTGGGACTGTTGATCTGCAGTACAGTCTCGTCGACATATATACCAGCGTCATCTTTGGCTACGAGTTTAACCTGATATGTTTCAGTCAACTCGATTTTATTGTTATTGACAGTGACATGAGCAAAGTAGAAGTCTTGAACTTTCTCTGTAACAACGTCAAAGTTAGTGTCATTTATTACAAACTGTATGATCGATTTGTGGTCGTAGATATGAATACCAATCTTTAAGTTAGAAACTAACTGTCCATTAACAATGTCACAATGATAAAATGGATTCTTTCCACTCGTAAAACGTAAACGATCTGGCACGCCAAGTTCTTCACGTTGGAATCGATTACTGGCAGTTAGACGGCAGCCCAAGATAAGAACAAACAATGTTATTATCAACATACTCATGTCACTTCTTGTGCTTTCTTCTTTTGCATAATTTCTTTTCCGCTATAAAAGGAAAAAAGCAAAACAAATCAAAATAAAACACACACAAAAAAAAGTTATGAACCAGACGAAACAGAAGTCAAGTTTGGAGTTTATTTCTTTCAAACACACACTAACCCATAATACACAAACAAACGTCAAAGAACATTCAAGACTACCATTTTAGATTGAACAAAACAAAGAATTTGCTTTCTGTGTGAAATTCAATTATAAAAAGCATGAGAATTAGATGATGAACAACAGAACAAAAGAACAAAAGTTGATTCAGCTATCAAATAACGTTGACAGTTGATTGATTGATAATTGTGTTACATATAAATTCTTATACTACCTCGAAAAGTGAACTAATTTATATTAACACTTCTTTAAAATTAAAAACTTCAATCTTAGAAAATTGTGTACATGCGATAAGAAAGTATACACGCAGGAATGTAAGTGGCCATACGTAAGCAAAATAGTAAAATGTTTTGAAAGTAAACAAAGAATGACTGAGAGAGCTCAATGAATTGAATTGTGTGACTGTGACTTTGACACACTGAAAGGTGATATGTCTCAATCAAATTCATTCAATATCTTTTCCTCCTTTTGTTATCGTGTTTCTTGCCAACCGACATTTTATCAAGACAAATTAAAAGATAATTTTAATTAGCAAAACATTAAAGAGCAATTTACAATTTCCCTCTGTTGTCTCAAAGGAACACAATTACATCTCTTTTTTTCTTCACTCTCAGAGAAAAGTACAATTACTCTAACGTTTATAACATTGCCATCATATTTAAACACTACCTGAGAGGTACATGAGCAGAACCCTGGCATTTGTGTTCATCATCTTTAAAAACAAAAACCTAAAAATTATAAAAAAAAACCAACCATGCTCAAGGTACTTCAATAGGAATTGCAATTTTAATTATCTGACATAAACATAAAAGAAAAGTAAACATTAGTAATGATTAAGAACCAAGAAATATTCATCACATTGCACAATAATTATAATCACAATATTGCATCACATCACATCACAAGGCATCTATACCATCAAACGTATTCGACAAATCACCGATCGCAAAAAAACAGATGCTGTACCTTCTTTTGGTTAACCTTTACCGCAGCCTTTAATCACATCCCTAGAATATAGTTATTTCGATCTATCCAGCTTCGGTTTACTGACGGACAACAACCTTGTGTGATCGATGTCCTTGAAACTCTCTATCAACAAACTTCTTTAACTTTTGAACAAGCCAACGTAACTTTCAAAACAACATCAGGTGTTCAACAAGGAGGTCCGGAAAGTCCAATATTGTTTACCCTATACATGGACTTTGCAATGAGAATCTTCCTTGAAAAGCTGCCGCCCAGGGTATTGAATTCTTTTAACACAAATTCTGCATTAATCTAAAAAGCATGACTCGAGATGAAAGATATCAATTGAGAAATAAGACAAAAGGTTTATCATCCTTATCATGGAGCGGATATGCTGATGATCTGGTTCTATTCTTCACTGATGGATCATGTTTTTTCGAGTTTTGGTCTCAGTATCAACAGACTTAAAACTGAGACCATGATCCTCAATTTCGGAGCAAACGCATCTACCAACACGTACCCTGAATCGATCATCAATTTGAAAGAGAGACCGTTACTCAACTCGAAAATCTTCAATTATCTTGAGTGTTACATTAATCAAGGAGAACACCGGTGACACAGAAATCAACCAGAGGATCCAACTTGCTTCGTGTTAATTTGCAGAAATGTCTAATATCATCCAAAATATGCGAGTCAATTTGAAGACACGAATCAAGTTTTTGGATAGTTTTGTTCGCACCTGACTCACTTACGCTTGCCAAAACTGGAATCCTAATTCCAACCAGTTAGACCGTCTAGACTCCAGCTATCAAAAATTCTTGCATAAAATGGTCTAAAATGGCTTCAAGTTTGTTGACGAAAAGAGCAACGACTTCCTAATGGTTATCGACAATAATCACCTCCATCAAATTTGTGGAACGAAAGACGTCAGTGTGTTTATCAAAGACCAACAACGAAAATTTATGGCCCATATTGTTCGAACGGATCTTGAAAGAAATGTGAAACGCTTAACTTTCAATAAGGATAAATATGTCAAACGTGGACGAAAACTCGAAAACTGTTGATACGTTCTGTGCTATGGCATTGCAAAGAAATTATTGATAGTTATTTTGATATATTGATTAGAATTTTGATCTGCAACTGTTCCTTAAGGACAGCGACTGATCCTACCAAGCCTAGGAATAGGGGGTAGTAAATTTATATATATATATATAT
>JAUEKX010154460.1:0-11409 GCA_031834005.1 Dendronotus venustus
GTAAAGTATATCTCTATATTTTTGAAGTTCGACACCTGTCGAGAAAGTGACTGTGTGACGTCACCATGTCAATATTTAAAAAAAAATAAATTTACCAAAATTATTCCAGATAAATTTTAGGGTTAAAAAGAAGACAATCCAAGTCAAGAACTTAGACAGTTTCAACTAAAATTTTACAAGCGTGGTTGGTTATCGTGGTTTAAAACGTTTAAAACGTCACTAAAACCATGAATTTTAAAAATTCCTTTCTCTTTCCCTTTAAAATCATGAACCTATCTATCAAAGTTAATGGGCTCCCAATTCAAAAAATCATCCCGAATGAATTTCCAGTCTTTCAACAAAGCACCCTCAATTTTGAAATTTCAATCGATTTTCAAAATACAAATTTTCTGAAATGAGATCTTAAGCTTCAAAATAAATGGATTTAACAGACCAAATGGATTGTATATGGAAGCCAAGAATAACAACAACTGGCGAATTTCAGCAGCAAGATGATACAGATGGCTAAAATAAAACAAAACCTCATCACTACACCTATCCCAGACTAATCCTAAAACTTTCGACGTTGGATCACTACTGTATCCAGTACCGTAAACAGTTAAATTCAAATTATCAGAGTTCGATTGAAATTTTCGTATGTTTAAACTGGCAGTTGACAAACGATCTTTATTATTTGTGTAGAACTGCAGGGTTTCGTTTTCGGTATCTCCACCGGATATGAGATCGTCGACGTGTAATGATATAAAAACTTTCTTTATGGAAAATCCATTGATTGTTGAACTGGCGTCTAACACCATGCGGACTTATGGCCGTTGACTTGTCATTTCGGGTAATAAGGCGGTATGGTAGATGATGTACTTCACCTGGCCTTTTCAACTACTCTATCACAATTTTGTTGTAGCTAATAGTTTATAAGGTCTTTATCTTTGGTAAATCGTTTTTTTCCGGTTGTTAAAACCTTTCAAACAGTTTGTGTAGTTATCGGGTAGAACGCTATGGCCTTCTTTGAAAGGTAGAGAAACTCTGTATCTGCCTTTCGCCCAATCAAACTCTAAATTTTCGCAAAAGGTTTTATGGATATCAGGATCAATGTCAGAATTATAAGAATCAAGCTCACAAGTTTCAATGTTCCTAAATTGATCTAAATCATTATGCAAATCTGCTTTGTGAGTTGCAAATTCGATTGCGCATTTTAACACATGGCTTGTGAGGACGGTCAATGGTGAGTGTGAGTTTCAGACAGACGTATATCCATTCAGCATAAAGCCAAGTTTTGATTTTACAGCTACAGGCTCGCTGGGCGAAGCACCACAAATAAATTCACCAGTCATGAAAGTCCAATAATAATCTGATCCAACTAAAATGTCAATATTGCGCTCGCCTTGATTTGACATGAGTTTTATATGAGTTTTAAGAGTGCTATATAACTTCTGGAGCTCCTCCACATGTTTTATTTCTTTTATCTGAGGTGTTTGCAACAAGTTATTCATGTGTAACGAGATCTGCATATGTTGATTTTCGTATCTCTCTCGATCGAATCATTTTAATGTACTGCATTATCAAAAGTGTCCCAAAGTTTAGTCCAAATTTCGGGTTTGCCATCGAACCCTAACTCTAACCCTATCCCTAACCCTAGCCTGCTCGTTCTTATCACTTTCTGTCACTTTCAGTCCTTCGAATTCAGTAACAAGTTTTAAATAGTTATTTTTCGTTTTACGGTAGGTGCAGGTGTAGGTTATAAATGATAACTTATCGGTACAGGACAGCGTATATCATGAGCCAAAAAAACAGGAAAACAACAAACCAAATCAATTCAAAACAAACTTATAAACAGATAAATCAACAAAATAAGAATCTTAATATTTACAATAGATGAATAAAGTTTGATCAAAATTATGAGTGACACAACAACACGTGGAAAATCCAAAAAAAGAGAAGAAGAAAATCTAACAACAAACTGAGAAATAGTAAACACCAACAAAATCTTTCCGATGGCAATATTAAGGCAGGGAATTTGTTGGAGGAAAACTTCCATATGGCAATAAATGCTTCGCTCTTAAGTAACAAACTCTTTCTTCTATCTTACAAAAACTCTAAGAAAAACGGTTACATGAGAATATATAACTACCAGAGTCTGGTACCTAATCAGAAGCGCGTATACAATGAGCATATAAATACAACAGGTATTTTGTGCTAACAAGCTTTAGTACACCATGAATGAAAAATCCACCCAGTACAATGAACAAGCTAGAAAATTATAGGGAGCAAATTGCGCTTGCCTATTGTGGTGAAGCTTGGGTCCGTCACGATCTTTTGATCGCAACTCTTTTGATATATGTGTACTGTTTACTTAGCATAGGACATCTATTAGAAATCGAAGGTAAAGATGAATACAACGAGCATATCAATAAATGTAAAAAACTGTATGAAAATTCTCAAAGAAGAACACGTAATAAGAAAAGGCATTTTAAGTTAACACACGATAGAACTGGTATCTCAGTTTTTTTAGATAAAACAAACAGCTGGGAAGATGTTAGACGGAGATTTGTCAGTTAAAAAAATAAGCTAATCTTTAAAGGGCAAGGCCTTACTATTACAGCCGTATAGCTAGTGTCGGAACCTTACTTTCAACTATTGTGGAATGTGGTAACGGTATATAGTTCTCATAATTCCAATCCACTCAAAATACCCAGAGTTCTTATACAAAAGTAAACTTTTTGTACAGCAACCATGCTGTCAAACGTGGTCCTGTAGTTAGAACAGCGCAGCTTGACTGGTCAGGATATGCAGATGATATTGTTCTGTATTTGCTGTCTCTTGATTCTTTACAAACGTCACTATCCCTTATCAACGCTGTTTTCAAACGATTCAAACTTGCAATCAACGTGAAGAAAACTGAAACTACATGTATGACAACTAATCGCAAGTTTACATACCGAGAACAATTGTATCCTGAAAACGTGATAGTTCAATTCACTTATCACAAACACTGACAGATTTTGCTCCCTCAGTTTTTAAATCTTCCGTGACCAAAACACAACCAGTGATCGGGAAATTAATTACCGTACCAGCTCAGCTAAAAACAAGTTTTCATTCATGAAGAATCTTCTGCTGAACCACGAGATCTACTTACAAACTATTAACACTTGCACAATTGAACAAAGTTGATGCCACCTGGAGAACGTCCTTGCACAAAAGGATTCGAGGAGATTTTCGACGTCAAGACAATGCTAATGGCGAAGACTACTGCATAGATATTCACAGAATATGTAATACCCAAGATGTATCAGAGTTCTTTAAGACTCAACAGTGCAACTATGACGCTCATCTTATCAGAGCAGACAGTGATAACATGACCAAAAAAACTCCTTTTTCAAGAAGATAAATGTACCAAACGTGGCCAAAACACTAAATCTCTGCTTCCGACATGTTCTGTCCGAACAATGGATTAAAATTGTTAATTATTTATTAGTAAAATAGTCAAAATCACCGTGCCCGTCTTTGTGGGGGAAAACGTATGCCTTTGAAGATCTAAAGTTACTTCTAGATATACACTTGGACGCTCCAATGTAGTCTCAGAGGCTATAGAAGATGCACACATTTTACACCAAAAGTACCAATTTTTCCTGAGAGAAATTGAATATTACCCTACTATCGTAAAACCCTACTATCGTAAAACCCTACTATCGTAAAGTCAAGCAGAAATTCCGCACAATTTCAAAGCGTGCCATAGACGCTATCATTTCTGAACAATGTGAATCAATATTATTTTAATAGAGAGAACAAGGCAGACAAGAATTTCTACGCAAAATCACCGCTTCTTCACATATTTAAGCTGTCAAAAACCACCTACTTAGTCATTTGTGATGAATAAATCATCACAATTTTATTGGTTGTTTTAATCAAAACTGTATATGGATGAAGAGGGGAAATTTCTTACTTACACTCCTTACACCTCAAAGACCTGTTAATAATGGCTTGATCCCAGTGTATACACGCTACCTATGTTTAACATCGCTGAAGTGTAACTAAAGCCTATATATTTTGGTTGACCCCGCTGGTCTCCTCTAAACCTTGTTCTGACCTCATCATTCCAGGCAATAAGCTTTAGGTTGATAATCTTATCATTACTTACTGCTTCTCAACACAACCTTTTAGACAGTAGTCCCTCTGTTTTAGTTCAAATTGATTTATACCCCAACCTGTTCCTTCATCTCACGTTAAAACCCATCGTTCATTTTGATTTATTATCATACCGACTTTTTGGTGTCTTCATGTCCAACGGTCTGGAGCAGGTCTAAAGGTGGCAGGTCTTGTCATTTTTAACAAGAGGTTCTGAATCTTTACTAAACAGCTCAGCAAAATGTTTATGCTAAGAAGGCACTCATTATTCTTCACTGTTTCTGTCCTGTGTTTTGAGGACTTCTTACCAATAATCGCATTGTTCAATTTCCTAATTTCATCATACTGGTAGTTTGGGCCACAGGTTTCAACCTTATGACACATGCCACCTAATTCTTCTTGATGGATTTTTTTGTACACTTTTGTTAATTTCTGTTTCTTTAGCTGCTTTCTGTTTTCTTTTCTCCTGCAGCGTCTTTTTGTTTATTCTCAGTTTTTTTTGCGAGAAGGATGTTTGCCGTTTTCTTATTTGCCTTAAGAAATTTCTCGGTCAGATTTGTAAATTGGACGGTGCCTCATACTTGTTCGTTACTGTGACATTGTGTCAATGTCCATCAGTGATTTTCGCCCGTTCATGTCGGATATGCAGGTCCAAAAGTTTTCTTTTCTTTTCATCAAATGATATATTTGTGATAAAGTGAGCGCACTCTTGTGCGAGATTCTGGAGTAAGTTGTCATTTTAATTTTTAGTTTCGTAGAAAGAGTGCTTGGCATCATATCATAGTATATAGTATAATAATTATTACCAATTCGACACAAATTCGTGTCAATGTCACGTGGCCCAATATTGATTTTTAAAATTAAACAAGACAGAAAAGAGACATAAAAAATGATCTTAAAGACTAGGTTTTATCACAAACGCTGTCACTTAATGGATTAAGAGAGCATTTACGTGAAGAAGGTTGTTTACGCGCATGAATATTTCAACTGTTTAAAGTGCAAAAGTTATTAAAGAAGAAAAGATTCTCAATCATTGCACCTTCTTTTAATAAAAATGTCTAAAACTTATCTTAAGCTGCAGGTGCGTATGTATTTTTGTTTATTTTTCAGGCACGAAAGTTCTTAGTAAGGGTTCTGCTGAGATAATTACTGAAGAGCAACTTTCTTCTAAAGAATTATTAGGCTATGAAAGTGACGAAGATGTTGGAGCTAAGTATGTTTTAATATTTGTTTTGTTTTAAATAAAGCTTCGTTTTGACTTTTTATATGGATAATTTGATATTAATATAATTCATCATATAATTCAATTCAATTCAAAAAATTCATAATATGAAAAAGAACGGCTCTTTTAGAATTAACGCTTTTGCAAATCTTTTAGCAGTTCTCTTGATTTTCTTGTGTATTTCTTGTATGGGGGTGTATAACCATGGTTGTTCTCATTTCCTACCAATGAAAGAGCTTTTAAGGCAGAGAAGTATATTGCTACATAAAATTATTATGAAGTGATAAAAGAATTTTATAATATTCGAAAATTCCAACAACATCGCACATGCTTAAACAGGAATGAATTTAACTCTGGTCGTTTTAGGATAGTGAGGACACAAAACGTCGATTGTACTTGGGGAGTTATTTTGTAAAAACGCTGTATTATTCTATATGGTTAACACATGCATTTTTATTGTTTTCTTTATAGAAAAGATGAGAAGGAGCCAACTAAAGGTAAATATACATTCATATTCAAAACATTTTTTGCAAGAAACCCAAAATACACTTGTTTTATATAAGAATAATCCAGCCACGGTATGATTATGATGGTAGCATTTTTCATCCTCTAATATTCTTATAGAATTCTTACATATCTAATTTCATTGTAATGCAATCCAAATATTCTTGATCAGTCAGCATCCGTGTACGAAAACGTCCATTAAATTTTTAACTTATTTTAACCAGAATTGAAAATTGAAAATTGATTTTCGTAAATTTTCAATTAAATTTTGAATATAAATCGGTCAACTTTTCTTAATCAAAATAATTTGAAGTCTAGGTACGAGTCACGTGATTAGTTTTAATTCCAAATTAGGAAAACTGTGTTGCTCTATTGTTTGTTATTCTTCTGGGTACTAGTCACATGATTGACTTAATTTCCAAATTTGGAAAGGTTGTACTGTGTTCTTTTGTTTTACACAAGCTGACTCTATTTCTCCATTCAACATGGAACACGTAGTTACGGTTGAACAAATTCAGATTCTTGTGAAATCTAGTAAAACGTACTTAGAAATATCAAAGAATTTAACAGATCGTTATCCAAATTATTCTATGGTTGGGCTACGGTTAGATTTTGTGGCATAACGCTTCATCATATTTCGTGAAATCATCACTGTCAATTAAAAAAAAAAAAAAAATTTAATTGAATAAATTTCAAAATTTCAAAATAAATTTTATATAAGAAACACTTAATAATAAGAAACAAGAAACAACACTTTTCTGCCTTCAGCTTCGATTCTTTCTTCGATGTTGGTTAAACTTTCAGTCAAAACCTTTAAATGCTTTTAGAAGTTTAAAAAGAAGGATTATTAATGATACAAGAGCAAGCGATACCGTTAATAAAACACCTTGCGAACAAGAGTTACTGTCATGAAACGGCAATTCCAGAGCGATTCGAACGAAAGTGAAGCAGAGCGTTAAATTCACAGCAATTATATATATGACAACAAGATGAAATTAATATGCTTCATAGTCTCGCTGCTGAGTTCCAAATTTCGTAGTGTATATCATAGAACTAAAAAATTTAAATAACAAAATCAACACACCGTTCAGTTTTGTCCTATCGCTCTCCTCCTTCGCTTAATTTTATAATTTATTTAGAAAAAATAGAGAAAGCTCTTTTAATTACCTATTGCGGAAAGTACATGTTTTTATATACGAAACGTTTATACAAGTAACATGAAGCTGAACTTGTGTAAAAAGGCAATGTGCAAAAAAGTGTGTTTCTTATAAAACTTTGATCAAGGGAGAAAAACAATGTTCTTGGAGAGAAACATAAACTAATTTAAACATGAATTAATGATGCATAGCCATACATCATGATTAGGGCGTTCTTTCTTCCCGTCGTCCTAAGACTATAAATAAATGCTCTACTATATTATGAAATGCTTCTTATAGCTTATGCAAGCGATCGCTTTCTATTTATGCTATTAATAGAAATATTTTGTATACGTTATACCCTAAACTACATAATTATTACATAACTGCAGTATTAAAATTACGAGGATCATAATTTTCTTTATTTCTGTCACAAAAAACATGCCTTTCAAATATTTCATCTATCTTGATGTTTCTTCACCTTTCCAAATCTTAGCCTTATAATTCTTATGGAAAAGCTATAACTCATTTTCTCCAAACTGTTTCAGGGAACGTTTTTTAACACATTCGAGTTCCGAAAAAGTTTTTGCCAAATCTGAGCCATAAAAGTTCTTAACATTTTCACTTTTAAAGTCATTTCACATAAAATGTATCTATTTAAGTTAAGTCTTTTCCATATTCAAATATATAGAAGTTTTTTAATTATTCAATAAATAACAACGCTTTATTACAACCTAAAATCTTTATTTATCTTCATAAAAACAACGGGGAAGAAAATACTACACAGCTAAAAGTTATTATCAAAAATTTGTTGGCTAAGCCAGAAAATCATTAAATGAGCATCAGATTAAGTGTAATGGAAAGACCTCGCGATATTACTTTGAACTTTGATTTTCCAGCATACTTTACTACTTCACCGGTTATCAAAGGGATGATTTAAAATGAATTGATGGGAATTTAATTAACATTGGAGTAAATTAAAACTCGAAAAGATGTAACTTTGATGTCTATTTGGAGACTTGTCAAAGTAAAATCCGAAGAAAATCGGTCTTTTTATTTAGGAGTAATCTTAATTCAAGCAATAGAGTAATGCAGAATATTTAATTACTAGTCCAGTGTTACTTTTCTGGTAGACTAATATTAATTAAATACTAATTTCTAAGAATGAGGGGAAAACGTTTTAAATTTCACGGATCTTGATTTATCACGACACCGGTTCTATGTATTGTTTGTAATGTCTACGATAATGTAAATTCGTAGGTGCGATCTTCATCATATACTGTAATTATTGGTTACCGTATAAATCATGATATAAATGATCTTTTCTGGACGGCTCTCACAACCATTAAGGTATATTCTGCGTAAATCGTTCTAGTCTGTTTCATCTCGACCAATATCATATCGTGTTTCTTTCATGGTAGCATGTCATACAAAATGTACATATAATGTTTCTTCTCTAAAAGTTCCTGTCAGCCTTTATGTAGGCTTCAACGTAGTTGGTTCTTTAATTGATGCCTTGCAGAAACACTTGTGCGTGAGGAGACGGAATGAAATGTATCTATATTATTAATATTAATATTATTACTATACCTTATGCGATGTAGTATAATATATTTATATAAAAATTAAAACCTACCTTGTTATTAATAATATCAAGATCGTTAAATTGTTTCTTCAAATTATTAAGCCAAAATATGTTACAAAATCAAACTATAAACACAAGTATATATATACCTATTGTAGCTTAAGGTACAAGATCTGAAAATTTCTCTGTTTTACGGCAGCCAAAAACCGATTCAAGGTTGCATTACCGAACCAAAATGCGTTGCAATACCGAACATGAATAGGATCGTCAACATCATCGTCATCGTCATCATCATCATTCGAGTCCTGTATCATGGCTTATGATATCTGGATACGTGAGTTTCTTAGAGGCTATCCTCACGTGTTCCAGTGACCAAAAGGAGCCAGATGAGGTTACCTCAGAAGGCGCGCAATGGTAATGGCCCGCGAATTGAGCTTTTCTCACTTTTAAGAGAGTGAAGATAAGCTTTAGGGAACCATATATTTCATGTTTCTTAGGATGGTTTCTCCAAGATAAGTGGTTGAATCTCATCAAGAGCTTGGTATAGGTTCCATTCAAATGTTTTTCCAGTCTCCTAGTGAAAGTTCAGTTTCCGAACCATATAAAAGCCTATAAATTACTCTTTAAAAACTCGTATCTTCATATCATTGTCGAGGAGACTAAAGGACCATAGATTGTAAACTTGTTGCATGCTGTCCATGCTAACGCTTTCCTAGTTTTGAAGTCTTTTACAGAAGATGATATGTAAGACCCTAAGTATTTATAATTGTGGAATTTATGGACAGTAATAACTGATAGTGTTTTTATTTAAGGCTTAGATGGTGTACAATATCTTTACTTATAAAGTATTCAGTTTTAGACTCGTTGAGATATAATCCATTACAGTTCGCCGCAGATTGCATAACCAAAAGAAAGGATTGGGCTTTATCAACTGAGTCACTAATAAGAGCAACATTATCTGCGAAATCGGTGTCTGTTAGAAACATTGCATGGTGCCGCAAACTCTGCCTAGATTGGAGGATAAAGCTATTGGTCTGAGTTTTGTCAACCATAACGTTCATGATGTAGTCAACCATTAAAATATTAAAATGAAACAAAAAGGGGCAAGTGTGTCGCCTTGAAGAATGCCAGCTAGAATAGAAAGGAAGAATGTTTCGCACACAGGAGATTGAACAGTTGACAGTTGACTTGTATTAATGCAAATCATTCTCTTAATATAGCTGCAACTATTATTCAGCTATGCCATTAATAGTCAGAATTTCAAACGTGCTTTCTCTATCGACAAAATCGAATGCCTTTTTATAATTAACGAACAAAATAAGAGCATCAAGATTATAATTTGTTGATTCCTCGAGGATCCGACATAAGTTTAATATCTGAGTCAATGTTGACCTTCCACTGCAAAATCCGTTGTCGTTTTTATGAGTTTTTAAGAAGTGACTCAACATATTAAATACGATTTAATAGTAACTTGTTGTAGATCTTTGCAGCAATGGGAAGGAGAGAAATACCGCGATAATTGGTAGCAAAAGAGAGAGATCGCCTTTCTTAGGTACATGGAAAATGATCGAAGTAAACCAAAGGCTTGTACATATGTTTTCTTATAAGCCAATGTTTCAAAGAGCAAGTAGCAAATCATAAAAATGGGTATCTTTCCAGATGGCAGAAGGAATATTGTCTAGATCAAATCTAAGACGTGGTATGTTTTAAGACCTTGACTAGTTCTACTTTAGTAAACACAGAAGTCGGTATACCAATGTCTTCAGCAATTTGCTCTTTAGCAAGATTGTTAGGTACTCGCAGTTTTGGCTGATTGCCAAGAAGATTTTGAAAATGGTTCAGCCAATTTTGAAGGGGTCTTTGAGTCGATCCACTAATGATTTGAATACTTGGCTTTGAATTCTTTCCACTAAGCTCTGTAATTACTTTCCACACAGAGTAAGGGACATTTGCTATGTAACAGTCCGATAGCTGTTGTAGTTGACAATTAATAAAAGCTACCTCGGCATTAACCTTTTAAGTGCCAATCCCGAACATACTCGGTTTCTGGGGTCAAAAATACCGTGTCTGCTTCTGGGAGCCGTAGGTTTTGACCACTTCAAAATAAAGGTCAATGATTGAGGCCCATATGAAAGAGAATTAAATTCCCTGTCCAATGGTACCAAGTACGATCGATTTGGACAAACACAGCAACTCCTAGTGCAATTTGAAAATGGAAGTTACTGCTCGATTTTCAATCTCAAATTGGTCACTTTTTCAAAAAGGGTCGGCACTTAAAGGGTTAAGGTGGGCATTATGAAGCTCCTTATTAGCAGCTCCAAGATTTTACTTTCTTATCCTTGTAGGTCGTTGATGGTAAAAACAGCAAATTGCTTAAAACTTTTTTCTTTCTTCAAGAACAGAGAAAGAGAGATGTTGGGTCTCGTATAGCTTCATATCTATTGAATTCGTCTGCTGCAAATCTATTAGCTATATCTGAGCTACTTGAGATTTGATTCCAGTCTATTCTCTTGAAAGGATACCGGAAAAATGTACAATTTCAGTAATAGAAGTATGAAGTATGAATTAAACTTTCTTTAATCTTCGAATACTATTTGTAATCCAGGGTTTATGTTTCAGTTGGCGCTTAGATGATTTAGTAACAGGTACATGCTTATCAAAGAGTATATTAAATTTACAAAGGAAATATGCGTATTCTTTTTTTAACGCCAGGAGTTCATCGCAAATGAATTGATTAAATTTATCACAGAATTTACTCTCATTAAAATTGGCCCATTTAAGATAATATTCAAGGTTTTGATTTACGTTAGAATTGGATTCAATTTAAGAAAGATATGAAT
>JAUEKX010154571.1:0-11409 GCA_031834005.1 Dendronotus venustus
TTCTTCTATCTTGTTACAGAGTGATATGCGAAGCGATCTTGTCATCAGAACGCTTGAAGCTGGAGAATAGTGTTGTTTGGCAGCAAAGTTTTGCTTTCGTATCCATGTTTCTTCCTCAGATGGATTACAAGGTACGAAAACAAAAAGCAAAACATTCCATCAAAACATGCCAATGCTCTTTTAAATCCCAAAGTAATTCTTTGTAGCAGCACGTCCCAGTACACGACATTGAAACGTCGTTGTATGGATGTTGGCACGACACTTATCGTACTCATAAAACGAGAATTATTAAAACTTTATGCTTTCATATTAATCGAAGCAACGTTATACATCGTAATTGTTTTTAACGGTCGTGTACTAGATAGGGTGAAACCACCTTCCAAAATCAACTCCTCATCCCCGCCTATTAAACTGCTACAAGAATACAGATGTGTTTCGGAGAGCAATGGTGATTTTTGATAAAAATTATTTCCATCAGTTCATTGTTACCGCAAAAAAATACATTTTCTCATCACCTATCTGGAACGGCAAACGTATGTAGAGATTATCAGATATTTCCTTTAACTCGACAGCTACCAAGTCGTTCATTGCTGGACATTTTTTATAAGAAACAAGAGACATAGAGTTGCGATTAATATTTTCTTGATATTAGTATTTATTTGGCTACTTGACTAAACACTTTAAATATTCTCACAAAGCACGAAATATTGATTTTCTTTTCTTTTCTTTTTTTTTTTGTGAATCTGTAAAGGTATGAGGAAAACAATGTTTGTTGATGAGATAAAAAGTGTTAGCATTTTTCCTTTTTTTTTGAAAAGTTAATGAAATGCAACAACCAACCGTTACATTTAAAGCAAATTTACCCTAAATCACAATCAATCAAGTTAAAAATAATGTTACTTTTTCATTATATTCATAGTTTTGTTGTTGTGGTAAAATCTGTTATTCAAACATTATAAAACTACATTCTCTTCGTCGCTCTCATATATTACGTTATGTTAGGACCATTTCAATTTAATTTTTTTTGCTGGCATAACAAACCGTTGAATGTAATTTGCAGAAAGTGTTATTTTACAAACACATTGCAGTATGTTATTGTTCGGCGAATCCTCTTCCCCATTTTTTGTAGAGAATAAGACAAAAAAACTCGTTTTAACATTTATTTTTCTTAAGCGAAATTCAAAGGTTATAAAGCGTAATGAAGCTGACCAAACAAGTATGTATTAAGCATACTATATTTTTCTCCTTTTGCTAGAGTGTGCGATCAGTGTACTCGAAATTGTTGACCAAGATTAAAGGGGAACTTCCTGAATCCATTATGGAGTCACAGCTCGATCTTCTGGATGATGTCAAGAAGGTGCGTCTCTGTTTTGTTTTGTTACGTTGATACTTTATATCGATTTACAAGTTCGTCTTAAGCTTTTGCGATGTATAACATTCTGTAGACACAACTTTTTAGTATCTGCAAAAAAAACTTTTTTACGTTAGTAATCGTATAGATACGAGAATAATTGTGACGTATAATTCTAAGCGATTTCGAGTACAGTCATTAAAATATTAAGGAAAGGTGTAAAGTATCCTTTTGTTTCTACATAAATCATAAATGGATTTTTATTAATTTTTCAACAAACGCAAAAGTTTTATGTTTTGGGATGTACTAAGAATTGCTCGGAACGTCACAATAAAGAACTCGTTGACTACTAAATTGACGCGTCAGCCCTAAGAAACCCAGTTTCTTATGAGAAAAAAAAAACAACAACGTAGAAACGTGCTATATTTATGTTATGACGTTCACATGATATTAACTGTTTGTTTAGGTAGTAATGCTTGGATTGGATCGAAACGTGTCAATTTTGCCGAGTTATCTTGTCATTAACGATGTAAGTCAACGAGTATATATAGTGAATACGCACCGACCCACGACCCCATTGAACTGTTTATCAATAAAGCTCCTACTGTATCGGGTATTAAAACGCATCTCAATCCCTCCCTATATTCTATCTATCTCGCCAGGTTGACTCCCAATTTTCAAGTCTCTGAGAATGGCTCTGACTTGGGAATTGAACCCAGTGTTGGTGAATGATACTCTAACAATATTACACTACCAGCCGGTAAATCGGTAGAATTACCTCGTGTTCAATGATCGTGGTCATCTGTGTTACCATCTGTTCAGGATTTCGTGCAGCTTTAGCTGAATTAGGGCGTACAACCACACTGTCAGTAGTGATGTATGATCTTAGAGAAAATGTTTCCAAACAAGATTCCGATTGCCTTTTATCTCATCTTTGTTGTTGTATCAAGACTTTATGGCTTTTTGAAAACTTATAACAACATCGGATAAGGAGGAAAGTTTTGTCTGGTAATAATTGGTTTTAATTGTCTTTCAGTGAAAAAGGATTTTCAAGTTAAATTAAGGCACGTCACCTCAGTTGTCAGTGATCTAGTAGGTGTTGTTTATTTAGAGATTTTGATTTCTATTCTCATTTTGTTGTAGATATACAAGTTATATCCGTTATCAAACTTTCATCCACACTCGGTGAGTTTCAAGAAGATTTTTCTAATGCCTTCCTAAACTTGTATTATAAGCTTACTATTACATTCTAACAGCTCGTGTATTACTTCACTATTACACTATTACACTTTTTCGTATTCCCGTCTGTTACTGAAAATATGAAATTATCTTGTTTTGTTTACAGGCGTTTGCACAGGAGTTCACCACCTTTGTCAACACTTTCCGTCCGCTAGCCAAAATGGTCGCAATCACCGGGCACTCCTCTCTTGTACCAGTCGTCGGCCATTCCGGCTCGTCGAACGTTTGGAATCTGGAGCCGAATACTTTGAAATTTCCTTTAAAAGGGCCGTTACCTTATGCGAAGGTAGGCTGCATTCCGCTTGTTCTGCCAACATATAGATTTTATGATTTTCGTGTGAATAACATACTTTGAACATTGTAGAGCCTTCACTCAGAACTCAAGTCTGGGACCCGACTGAGAATTGGACCGCTACCTCTCTGCAACAAGGGAATTAATTTACTTGCATTTTGCTTGTAATTACACTCCCTTCTCCAGGAAGATTGTTCGAGTTTGAGGGGAGTTATGAGAAAGGGTTAGTGAAGGTTCAAGGGGAATTCAAAAACAGTTCGAGTTACGTTACTGGAAATTCTGCAGAAATGCAACTCCTTATTTAAAAAACAAACAAAACACCGAAACACACCAACCTTGATTATCCCTGGAATGGAGAGAATTTGGTATCCTCTCTAGCTTTTTTTTTTTTTTTGCAGGACTTGATCAAACCGCAGAAAGATCTTCTTAGATATGTCATCGCACAGACTTACTCACGAGAAATGGTTTGTGCCATGCTTGGTTTGAAGAAACAAGTAAGACAATTGTTATATAATCTAAATCTCTCTTCTGCTTCTTTGTTTTGTATAACGAATGTTTAGGAATGTTATTTAACAATAATGAAAGTGAAGACGTTAGATTATTTCTTGTCAGTCAACTATCTAAAAGATTAGAACAACATTTTATCGACGTTCATATGACGTCAAAATGCCAACGTTGTTTTAGCGTCTGACTGGGTTTTATGATAAAGCCTTGAGTGTACAAGGTAATGAAAGAAAGAATGGACAGGCTATTTACTTAAGGACAACAGGCTATAATGGACAACGAAGGCGGTTAGGCCTCTTGGCTAGTCGAATCAGAAATAGTTTCGTAGGCACATTTTCCTACACTTTAGCTGTGTGTGACTTTTTGTTTTTAAAACTTATTGTTTTATTACAAATTTTAATTAATTAAAGGGATTCTGACATAAAAAATGATATTGAGTTTAAAGGTTCATTCTACCAAAAAAAAGGAAGAAAAACAACAAAAAACTTACATTTGTCCTACTAGCAAAAACAGCGATGCGAGGCTCTGGAAGATTTATTGGTGAACTTGATTATCATTGCCATGGAGAAAACGGAAAATGCTGCCAACGACAAATCTCATCATTTGCTATGGCAACATTTGTCCAGTCAACTCATCTTCTTCATACTGTTTCAGTTCGCAAGTTTTCCTCATATGGTACTTACTCTACATGAAAAGGTACCTCAAGCACTACTTTGAAAGTAAAAGTACATCATTGGCTCCTATTACACTGGCCCTAATGCAACGTCGATTATTATGTCCCAATATAAAAATTTTATAGCACGGGTTTTGTCTCTCTTTTTGTCTTTAGGAGTACTGATTCTTTTTTAGTTAACACCCTTTCATTAAATTTTTTTTTTACAATTTTAAAGAAGGTTTTTACTATAATTCGAAAGGTCATATAAATCGAACAGATTTTTCGGTCCCTTCAGAGTTTACTAGTAAACACTAGAACTCCTAAAATTCGAAAACTCACGAAATTCGAATAAATTTTGAGACCCATATAGGATTCCAATTACATGAGTTCAACTGTGTATAAATATATATTTTATTTTTGGTTTGTTTAGCTTTCCAAACGAAACTTGAACAAGGGACGTGATCATTTGATGTGGGTCTTATTACAATTCATCTCTGGAAGTATTCAGAAAGGACCGGTGAGAAACATTTATAACTCGAGAGGTCGAATTGATAATAAATTTATCGCTTCCTACAACGAATTTCTTTCTTTATCACAAGCTCTCGATAGGTCGAACATTTTCTTTGAGTTTGGAACTTGTGAGAGTTCGAATTATCTAGAGTCAACTGTATATGAATTCTTCTTTCCAATGACGTCATATGGGATAACGATGAGACAACAACAGTGCGCACGCGCTTAGCTCGTTAGCTGGTTCATGGGCATTGTTTAATTAAGTATGGTTAAATTGATCATCGTTTTAAATTTCGAAATTGGAGAATTTTCACTTTCTGAGTTACAATAAATAAATTTGAAAAAAATGATAACACCGTCTTTTAGAGTTTAAATTAAGCTAAAAGCGACACTTTTCAATAGACAAAAATATAATCATTCTTTATTCAGCATAGTTTATATAATCATTGTGTCATCTCCATTCATTCCCCCAAGTAATTTCAGAGAGGAGTTCAAATTGAAGAGCTTCCTTGTGTTTTTCTTTTGTATTTCTTTTCAGCTTTCTGCTTTTTCACCAGTTATGAAACTATTTGAATTGCTTTATCCTGAGAAGGAGGTATGTTTTGTATACAAAACATTTGTTTTTTTATGCTTCAAACAAAAAAGCTGTTGTGTTCATTATGTAAAGAGTTTTGATAAAATTTTTAACCAAAATATTGCATGTGTCGTCATAATTTAAAGTATGAACAACGGATTGAGTTACAAACAAAAGATTTTTTCCTTATTGGATAAATAATGTGGTATGTTAGATAAGTCATTTCTTCGTCAGATAACAAAGAAGTTTTAATCCCAAAGAAGTATGGTTATGTCTTCAGAATACTTCAATTTTCTTTTTCTAGCCAATTCCTGTGCCGGCCAAAATCGAAGCAGAATCGAATATTAAATTTGCAATGGCGTGCATTTGGGTTCATCTGTCGAAGAAGGTAAGTTGTTTCCTTCGTTCAAGCTTTTAGAAATGTTTCTTTATCTCAAGCATAGTTTGGGAAATTCTTAAGATGAATTTCAAATAAGGATAAAAAAGTTACTCTATATAAGCCATAATTGCAGAAACATAGTCAACCTCGTCAGGTCCCAGATTTCGTTGGTCTTTAGAACACAACTGGAATACATACCAGGTTTCAGATAAAGCTGATAGGAGAACGCGTATTGGGCTTTTTAAGTATTATCATTTAAGTTACAGATAAACGATATAATATATATATTTTAATTTGTGATGTTTTTCTTTCCAGGCAAAAACTGAAACAGTACCAGTTGCGCTTCGAGCGCAAATAGAGTAAGTGACTATAATATAAGTTTTATAAAAAAAATGATGAAACTTTTTACTTAATAGCAAATTTTCCTTATTCCCTCTTGAGCTCTTTTATGTTGTAATTGATTTATAGTTAGATTATAATTGATACATTTAATATTCGTGTGAATTTGTCATTGCATTAAAAAATCTTTTTAATTAGCTATTGAATTTGATGTGAGATACGTATATAAATAAATTGGTCGTTTTAAGTCACTTTGTCCCAAAAATCATTTCTTTTTATTTTGTTTAATGTCTTGACATAGGTTGGTTTTTTTTTCGCGATTGCTCGAGTTCTAATCGGGAAAATTGATCAGCGTTGAGTTTTTTTTACGAAGATTGTGTTACACTTACTACGTGATTCTAGAATTTTGAACACCATGTAATAATGCATGAAAGTTAAAAGTGAAAGTACCATTACTGTTTTTCTCAAATCTAGGTTTATTTAGGCCCAAAAAATTAAAGTGTCCATATTTCATAAGTTTAATATTCTAAAACTGTAGTATAAACACAGTATTAAAACATCATCATCAGCCCGTCGATGAGAGAAGTATCTCCCGAAAAGTAGCCAATATTAAACATTAATTCATGACATGATAAACTTATGAAATAACACTGAGTAGACAAATGAAAAATTTTAATTAAACTGCTCTCTGGTTTTCCTATTTTTGCAATTATTTATTTTCAGAATGAGCCAAAAAAAATTGGAAGAATCTTATGTTTTTTGTGACATTTTTATTGGATTTACTATATGTGTTTTCTTCTTTTGTTTCAGGCTATTAGAGAAGCCTCTGAGACAAACTGTTGAAGAGAAGAAATACCCACAACCAGGCTTCGAAGTATCTTTACTGTGCAATGCTTGTAAGTTATACAGTGTGGAACTCCGAATAACTTGGGAACTTTTACAAATTGCAACCAATTTGACCAAAAAATCTGATAAGTAGGAACTCTTTCTCTATTTTACTCCGTGGAACTTTTTTAATTTTGATAGATCGTTTGATAAATTCACTTTCAAATAAAATCTGCCATAAATGTTCTCCGATCTGCTATGTAAGGTCGGTAAAAGGGACCATTTTAATTAAAAAAACTTCTATTTTTGCTAACATTACTTCGTCAGGAATCTTTAATTTTATCACTGCGTATCACGTATTTACAGAACATTAATTCAATATACAATACAACTCGTTTATTTGAATTCTCTAAGGAGGCGAAAGAAAGAATTTTCGAACTAGATGAGTTTTCTAATTTAGGAATTTCGATTTTATGATTGGTACACGAGTAGCACTACAAAAATTAAGAATTTTAACTAAAGAAAATGGAGAGTCCTGGAGAGTTTGCACTTATTGAGAGTACCTCTAGGGAGGTACTTCCAACACAAGACGTTCATACAACACTATTGCGACGACCTCCTTATCATTTTTAGATCGGAGAAAATCTATGGTGGATTTTATATTTCGAAAGTTAACTCACCCAAATACTTCTGCTGGGAAATCTAAGAGTAGTCCTATACTAGTTGTTTAGGAGAGTATTGCTGGAGAATCTTGACAGACGTAATGAGTATTCTCTTGTGAGAGTATAATGTTGTATTATGTAGTATGCATGTATGGACCTAATTGAAAGATTCTAGGTGTGGCGCTCTACTAGTTTCGGTAATCGGTCTTTAGTCTAGCGCAATACCAAAAAAGGAGACATATTCTTTTACTATTCAGCTGATACTGGCACTAGGCTTCACCACATTGTTATTTGGTTTGTACCTCCTCTGCAACGAGCAACCAGTTAAAAAGTGGAGTGGTAACTCGTCTCTTGAATTCAATTATTAATGGTTTTTTAGACAGTACGAATCAAGAGTCCTTTCAGATGCCTTTACAGGTGTTGTTGTCTCGTTGCTATGGTGCTGGTCAAAGCAACACAAAACTCGGCCCGAAGGGAGTTTTGGTTGCCACCAATACAAGCCCGCTGGAGATGAAGTTGCTGGATTCGTTAACAGTCCACGCAAAGATGAGGTAACACAAAATTTTGTTTTTTTATCTTGGCGATATTTGTTCTTAATTTTTTATAACTTATTATGCTAGCCAAATTCCGTTTTCGTCAAAAAAATATTACTTATTTCATTTGGAAATCCCATCAATAACAACCGCGTAAATTCAACCTATCTCAGCCGGCGCACAACGTTAGAAAGACCTCATTTGGACGTTGTTACGACGTCGTTCTGACAGGGTGTGCCTACTGGGATTTCATTTGAGTTTTTATGTAGATTCAGAAAAACTGGGTCTTCAAACTTCTGCAGTTGCTATATTCTCTATTATATTATCGCTTGAAGTTGCTTTTTTTTAATCTTTATTGATCGCGGATATGTTTAAAGAACAGTAACACAGTGGTAGAGTATCGGGCTTCGATCCCAGAGGTTCCGAGGTCGAATCATCTCTTGGTCACGAGCGGGCCTTATAACTCCCTCTGAATAATTGAATTAAATGAAACTTAGATTGAAGTATGCATTAGTAACCCTCTCACTATAAATGGCTTTGGCCTTTATAAGACAAGTACAAAAAGTCCCTACGTCTTTGCTACCTTTGAGGTAAGCTATTCACAAAGTAGCCAAGATAACCTAGCTCTTATTTCTCTTTCATTATGCTGCTTTTATAGCTTGTTCGCTTTGATGCATTTTATTAAAAACTTAAAAACGAAATGTCAAGATTAAAAAAATGTGAAATATAGAGGGAATAGATGTTTTGACAAATATCAGACTCCACTAGGTTTTTATATAAAACAAAACATTTACTGTTTTTAAATATTTTGCCAGCAACCTACAGAATGCTTCGCAACCATTAATACAAATCTATCAGAGGCAGATCTAGAGTGCGTCAAACATCTCTGGAGGAGAGGAAAAAAGTAGTCATCCTTGAAAAAAACCTTAAGATGATTGATTTCTAGCTCTCCTTCATAGATGTTTTGAGATGCTTTTATTTGTTTGTTTTGACAGTTTCATACATGGTATTGTGCGGAGGATCAGTCAGATAGCTCAAGCCACACAACAACAACAGCAGTCTATCCCGTTAGCACCAGCGCTCGTTGAGACTTACAGTCGACTCCTTGTCTATAACGAGATCGAATTGCTTGGTATCAAGGGCTTCATAAGTAAGTTCATCCCGCTTTAATTAATATTCTCGAACGTTTATTAGGTATAATGACATCACATGACGGCTAAATATAAAGCTTGCAGACTGACTCTGCAATTTTCTCATTTTGCATTTTGAGTTTAACGAACTTTAACGAGACAAATTCGTACCAATGTCTGCAAAGTGTAGGATACGGAATACACTCAGCCTTGCTTCGCCCTATATAGATTTCAAATAGAATCCCCTGCCAGACAATATACCAAATAATACCTAGCCAGCACACGACGTTAGAACGACGTTGTTTGGACGTTGATACGACGTCGTGTGGTGATTGGGTATCAAAATAAATTACTCGCGAAATATGCAAAAAAAAATACAGATGACAAAAGTAATTTATCTCGCTCTCGCCAAAATTAATTTGCTTACTTACTAAACTTCCCAAATATCATGTCTTTTCAAAAACGTTTTTGATTGAGAAAAAAAACTGCTATTTTTGTTTATTTGAATTCTCTAGGGAGGGTGGAAGAAAGAATTTTCGAATTAAACGAGAGATATCTCGAACCTCTGATACTTGGAAATCCTAGTAACTCGAACTTTTTTTTAATTACTCTTGCAGGCACGTATTTAGGCATGAAACATCTACAAAGGAGAACATTTTTAGCCTAAAATGCCAATTATTTTTGTTGATATTAGTCTCCTCCGTAGAGCTTTGACCTGTCGCCCTATGTTCTAAATACGCCATGAACTTTTACTAAGCGAAAATTTAAGGCGGTTCTGGGTTTTTCCGATCCGATTTTTGCAATCTGATTGGCTAGCGATTTGAGGGGACAAAATTGAGTGAATTAAAAGTAGGTGAATGTTAGACTTTCGGGCGGAAAAATTTCGCCTGCCTTAAATTGTCCGCGAATGAAAAACTGCCTTAAGCCTTTGTCATAGCTCTTATGACTTGAATATTGGATAACAACTTCATGGATTTTTGGAGGTTTGATATATGAACTCACTGTATCGGAATTCGAGTTACATACAAAACTGTACATACTAGGGAGGTTAAGCAAATGCAATTACATTTTGACATTGCAACGGCTTGTCTTTGACTCAAAAAGTTATGGTGTAAAAAATCTTGATTTTGAAATTGCAACTCCTTTCCTTTGACTCAAAAGGTTACGGTGTAAAAAATCTTGATTTTGACATTGCAACGACTTGCCTTTGACTCAAAAGGTTATGGTGTAAAAGATTCTTACATAGTATGTTCTAGATTAAAGCACTACTGTTACTTCCAGGTCAATTGTTACCGACAGTTTTGAAGAGTAAAGCATGGGGTATCTTGCTGACACTAGCTGAGATGTTTAGTTATCGTCTCCACCACATCCAACCACACTATCGGGTCCACCTTGTGTACAACCTGCATTCGCTTCTCATGGTTCCCTTTACTGAGAAACGACAAATACATCTGTGGTACGTACGAACGGTTGTTGATTGGCTTAAAAAAATTCTTAGCGTTATAAGAGTCAAAGTCTATACAATATTGGATATAAATGATTGGACTACTATGCCAATTATCTTTTGATTATCTTTTTTCAAAATTCTAGCTTAGCATACTCGTCACTCGTTACTAAAGTAAAATTTCACTTACTTGCATCTCCTATATTTTTTTCTAGAAAGTTTTACAAGTTCTAGAATGAATGTTTTGTCGATTCTAAAATAAATATGCTTTTAAGATATAAACATAAACAGAAATTTTTCAATAGAATAATGTTCTTTCAGAACTCTGTTGTAAAGTTTCAGAATGTTCCTTATTGAATAACTGTTTTGCTAGAGTATCATTAGAGTATTTTTTGCAAAAGGCTGACCGTCCAAGCTAAAAATGATTTTACTCGTTGTAACCTTTTTGCGAACAAATCTACTCGCCTAAATCATAGAAACAAACACTGAATATGAGAGAATACTAGAATGCGTCAAACATCTGCGAAAGAGAGCTAGAAATCGATTAACTTAAGGTTTTTTCAAGGATTACTTCTTTTTTACTCTCCTTCGCAGATACTTGATGCACTCTGGATCCGCCTCGGGATATTTTTTTCGGTCTATCTGCGAATCATTATCCAAAATTTTTCTCATGTTTTCCGAATTTTTGAACAAAATTGCGTTCGCTTTCACTCGGGTAATTTCGTTCAAAATTCGGAAAATACGAGGTGAAATCCATCGTAAACTCATGTGCGATTATTAGTGCAAAGTGCTTACTCTTTTCTTTTTTTCATAGTGTGCAGCATGCAGCAATACGATTAATTATGGGTTTCGAGAATGCCGACATCCAATCACAATTATCTTCGTCAAGATTCATGACTGACCCTAAACAGGTTATTGAATAATCTTTTGTATTGTATTAAGGGCAATTTTTCAAAGTTTCTACTAGATGAA
>JAUEKX010154793.1:0-11408 GCA_031834005.1 Dendronotus venustus
AAGGAAAGGAAAGGAAAGGAAGGGAAAGTTAGCTCGACAAGGCAGGGTCGCTACGCCCTGGGAGGTATGTGTTTGCACATTGCAAACCTCCGTCTACCATAGTATTTATATAATTATAATAATTGTTATTTCTCCCTTGGCAGATTTTAAGATTGCTAGAAATGCAATACTGTATAACAGTATATTTTTTGTTTCCTATAAATACATTTTATAATCAAAAATTTAATTTGTTTTAAAGTTAGAAAATCTTTGCAAATTCTTTTTATGTTTATTTTATTATTAACATTTTCTAGTCATTTGTCCATATCTACTGAACCTGAGACTTACTTGGAGGAAATTGCAGAAGAATTGAAGAAGTTATTTCCTGAGGAAACTAAAGAGATGATCACACCTAAGTTGTTGCAAGAAATGACCGACTATTCAACTAATCCTTTTGAAATTGATGATGAAATTAACAACGGATTCGACGAAAATTCTATTGAAGTCACTCTAAAGACCTCCAAGGAAGTTGTAACAAAGAGTTTTAAGAGTTTTCTATATGAACCATGTTACAGCAAATGCTTTCCTAAAGTTAATGAACAATATGATCCTTTAATTGCACAGTTCTTTGGTATCCTAATGTCACATTTTGACTTCTTACCCTACACCTCTATTTTTAATTCTTTTAATTTATGCTTGAATTTATTTCGTCCAATTTATTTGTGTCATACCTGTTTTCCTAATGGTAATAGCACAACATATCGTTGTTTTGGTGAACATCAAATACCAATTGCTCTTGATTTGTTGAAACGTCTTTCCATGGATGAATGCGTTTGTACCAATGTAGCTGAAACATTTGTACTGTATTTAAAAGATAATGTGAAAGTCGAGTGGAAATATACAAATGCATTTCCTTTTTTAAATCAACTTGAAATAAACGGGGAACTTTTAGTAAGTTTCTTTTATGATCACATCCTTTCAAAAGAACCTGAAGGTTTTCCAAGAGAAGACAATAACGATGATCTTGATGATATAAATGAAGAAGAACTTAATGTACAATTCCGAGAACTATGGGATGATAACACTAAATTTGAGTTGCCTAGACTATTAAATTATTTTGAAGACTATGTTCTGACAAATTTCGATCCCGTTATAGAAATCGATATCAATTTCATTAGTAGATTCTTTAGCTGTTTGACAATAAGTCCATTTCCTCAATTCCATTTAGATACTGATAATTTCTGGGAGGAGGAGTAATTTATTTTCACTTATTTTACGTTTTATATGCATTTTAAAAAATTTATTAGGTATGGATTTATTTTTACATCTAAGTACAGTGTGAAAACTTGAATGGTTTTATTCTTTATGTTGATCATTTATTTATAGAAGTTTTCATTATTAATAGCATCTATTACCTTAATGGATCATTTGAGATCATTTTAACGAAGCTTCTGCTTTTAATACAATTAATGTATACAAGATATGTTTTGGCCAAACAGTTAATACTTAATTTATCTTAATAACCTAATGTTTATAATATAAATTTTCTTGCCATGTGTTGCAAATTTAAATCCATATGAAAATCAGTCCATGTAAAGGTACATTTAACGATTCTTGCTTGCTGAGTAACTAATGGTTCTTGCTGAGTTGGGTTGTTTTAGTAATGTGTTTATCAATTAACGTGTAATTTCTTTGAATGTCTTTTATGAATAACTATAAAGTTACCTTTGGTAACCTCAGATTAATTGGATTAATTTTTGCGATGATTCTTATTTCGCGAGTACTAATTTTGACGAATTTCCAAATTTTCGTGAGTATTTATTTTTACGATATTTCTATGAACATACTCATGATTTTTTCTTTCATTTGAATAAAATAAAATCCCGATAACTGGAACATATATATACCGGAAATAAACCTGATTTAAACTAACGCAGCAGCAAGTTTCTATTTCCGTTTATAGATGTTTTATTAATATACCACTTTGGTTTGGGGAATAAGATACTGCCATAATAAATTTGATGAAACGTAATATATGATTATTACTGAATTTGTATAATTTTTAATTTTCTTTCAATTATATATATCATGTTTTATAGTCATTTTATCTTATTTTAGGGAAATGCCACTTTCCGTCATTTTCATGAATAAGTTAAATTATCTCGTGTATTTAAATTAAATCGGTTAGAAGTTTCCATGTGTTATATATTTTCTAGAACACCTTATACTTTTTAGGTTTTGTTTTTTTCCATTAACCCTTTAAGTGCGATATTGATCTTATTTTGCCAATGTCAAGTATACTTGACTTATTAAACTTGTTCTTATTTGCCGTTTACTTTTCTAAAAATTATGTTTTGATTGCCGAAAAAAAGTCTTGAACTATGGGAAAAGACAAAAAAAACGTGTAAAATAAGTATACTTGACAAATAAGTAAACTTGACATCCGGCAAAACAATAGACATTTTGTGAGACATCAAAAAATCAAAATCAAGGCAAAATCAAGATGACTTATTGCCAACCGTGTGTCAAATAAAAACGCAAAAAAAATTATAGCGCGGCAGTTAAAGGGTTAAAATAATGTTTTTTGTATTATATTCATATTTAGTCTAATATTTTATTCAACGCTGTTGAGCTAAATAGTAGTGGGATATTCAAAAGGTATTCGGCCAAAGTAACAAAATTTTGACTCTTCAAAAACTGGTCGTTAATTATTAAAAAATGATAGATATCCCCAGAAAGATATCCTTATAATTTTGAGCCTTTAAGCTTGGTTCCCACTGCGGGAACTTCATCGTCGACGATGAGTTTGGTGGAAATGCTAAATGTTAAAGTTCGTCGCCCACCTCAAAAAGATGCCCAATATCAAAAAATTTTGATATTCATCGCCTTGGTTCGTTGCCCAACTCATTGATTTTTTCATTATGTCGGAAAAGATAAAAGACTTAACAAACGACACACATGATGAATCGAAAATTTTCTCTCTCTCTCTCTCTCTCTTTATATATATATATATATATAGATATATATATATATAATGTCAGTTGCTGTGTTTACTTGAGATGGTTCTCTCTGTCAACCAAACGTCAGAATTTGATTATAAGCACCTTTGTTTTCCCTATGCTTAAAAATTTCCCGTATCCAAAATCGTCTACTATTTTCATTTTGTTTTCTTTTAATTCGTTTTCTTAAAATTATAAAAAATAATGCTCGAAGCAATTTTCTTCTCTTGTTGGCAGCCATGCTTGCTTTACTTTCAGAACAATTTTTCTCATTCTGTCAAAAAGTTTAAAAGCGATGAAAAAAGAAACAACCAGTGGGAACACATAGGCGATGAGTTTTGGGCAACGAATCACATGAGCGACCAGCGATAAGACTCATCGTCGTAGTGAGAACCAAGCTTGAGAGGAAATCGATAATCAGCTTTAATTTCATTTCTCGCCAAATGCAATGGTGTAAAGATGGGGAAGGTAACAGTAATGCTTTTTGAATAAAGTATTCATCCAATTTTTGTTAAAATTTCTATATCTTTTGTTTAAAACAATATCTAGATAAGAAATCAAGCTGTGAAAATGGACGGAAATATTACTATGATTCGTGAGTTTTGTCCTTGTCGAGACAAAGTGATAATTTCAATGTTGAAATTTATTACAATCGATAAAGTAACTGAGTGTACGCAATCATTATTTTTGTATGGAAATACAGGAACTGGAAAAACTTGGGTGACGAAAACTCTCCTTGATCAACTAGAAGTAAGATTATATACCAATAATATGTCATTTTGCCCATCTACTTTGGGAAAAATGCGTTTTCAAGATTGTTTGACTTTTTTGTTAAATTTTGTTGATATACCAAGCATAATGGAGCTGTGGCCGAGTTGTTAAGGCACTCAACTCGTAACCTGCTGGTCAGGAATTCGAGTCCACTGCCCGTCACAGTGGCGATGATAACCTCTCGCTGCTAATTGCCAAAGGTTTCCGTTGTAGGTGTTGCGCAACGAAGGCAGGACTCTCATTGATAACAGTCTGATTATTACTGAAGAGACAATCCTGGGTAAATATTCGTAAATATAAATAATAATTCCTGTATCATTTTAGGTCCCACATTCGTATGTTAATTGTATTGAACATTTTTCAAGTTGTCATCTGTTTCACAAAATATTGAAAGATGTTGGTTATCTAGTCAGTAGCAAAACGTGCCCAAATGCAATGGAATTTTGTCGTTTGCTTAAACTTTCCGATCTCGATGTTAATCAGACATTTTATGTAGTGTTAGACAAAGCTGAACGTCTTAGAAAAAACATGGAATCACATTTGTTGCCTTTATTCTTAAGATTAGGAGAGTTGACTGGATTAAACATTTGTGTGATATTTATTACTGATATTGTCCTGGAAAAATTTTTTACAACCACTGGATTTCTATTACCCATTCCGATCCATTTCCCTGATTATTCTAAAGAGGACTTAATTACAATATTGAGTCTTGACTGCCCAAAAGGATACAAGGAAGAATTTTATAAAAGATACTGTAGTGTTGTTGTAGGGGTTTTCTACTCTGCTTGTAGAAACACAGCTGAATTACGTCATTTGGTAAGTCCAAATCCAAATTACAATTTAAGCTATTTTTTATGTTCCGTCTTTTCATTAGATAGATTTAAAAGTTATTTTTTTAAATGATTATATTTTCAATTGAATGGATGATTCGACATTTTGCTTCTATATAATGAATTGATGGAACATAATGTGATTTGAATATTGTCAAGCTATAAAGCTCGGTTTCCACTGAGGGTTTACGTGGGTCAACGTGAATTTGAAACTAACTCAATGGTTTAGAAGAAATCAAGCTTTTCCAAGAAATCAAGTCGGCGTTTTTTGAAGTTTTTCTAAACCATGAGTTAACGTGGTTTTAATACGAAAAGTTTTGCATCCAAGAATTCCGTAAATTATAGTTTAATTTCCTAAAACTATGAGTTAAAGTTTTTGGGCTGGCTTATTTTATGTTTCCACTTGGGTTAATTTTCTAAACCACAAATTCTAGTCCACGTTAACCCTCAGTGGAAACCGAGCTTAAAGCTAGTTTTCCACTTAGCTGGATCGGACTGGATTGCGATCCGATCGGATCCAGATGAAAAAACGATTTCCACTCTTAAAGAGTTGCAACAGGATTTTTGAAAAACATTTATAAACTAATATGGCTGCTAGCAACATACTTGCAATATTGTTAACACTACTTATAAGAAAATGTATAGAAAGAAGAAAAAGAAAACAAATATCAAAAAAGATTTTGGGTTCGTCAGTTAATACTGGATACAATTGTATCAAATTTACTAACTCGTCTTTTGTATATAAAGCTTGAGGTTGATCGTTTTGCAAAGCAGCCTGTCTTAGCATTTCTAACGTCGAAGTGGAATTTTGAACAAGAAAATTATCTCTCTCATTCAAAACATTTCCATATCTTGTTGGCTGTCCATTATTGCAGTTGTTTGATTCACGTTGCTTTCTTAAACACGAGATTACACTGCTGTGTCTGTCCTTATGTATCTAACCACGTGCCAAGTATGCCATGTGATAAAATAAGCGCTTCTTATTGGCTTAGAAATTGATTCTGTCTGATCGATCCAGAATGGATCAAAAAGAGTTAAAACATTTTCAACTTCTTTTTATTCGTTATGGATCAATATGGATCGGTTCGGATCGAAAAATAGGTGCGATGTACGCATGCGCGGATCAAATATCCGATCTGATCCAGCTAAGTGGAAAACCAACTTAATAGGGCAGTATATTTGCTAGAAAATTGTGTATTTTGTTATAACAATCTTATATAAGTTGTTTTCAAGAAATATTTAGGAATATTTTGCATTTTAAGACAGCTTCAACAGTTCTTCCTTGAACAGTAAAACTTAGCTATGATATACTTTAAAAAATTCTAGCTGTTTATGTTAAGATTTTAAACTGTTTTAGCTTCTCGTAAAAAACGAGCAATAAATGGTTAGGTGTAAACTTACCTTTTAGGCGTTGTTAAACTTTGGGAAATATTGCGATCCATTAAAAAGTGGAGAAATAAAAGAGACAGAAGTTAATAAGTTATGGCAGAACATTATGCCTCACTTAAGGAAAGCTGTAAAAACCGTTTACCTTCGTCAAGTATCTAGTGAACAATGGGAAAAAGTTGATCTTGCAGATAAAGACCAACATGAGAGTACTGGTATGATTAAGCTCAATTAAAATTAGTTACGGTTTTACTTGAATTCGTCTGTAATAAAAGTATCCACTAATAATAATACTCCCTAATATCCTAACATCCTAAAGAAATTCAAGTTGATTTTTCAACCATAGTAATTTATAAGTCACATTTTTTTATTTTATAGCTGCTGATGAGACCAAAGAGAAGTGTCAAGTGGAATTACCATATTATTCTAAGTATTTACTTTTGGCTGCATACTTTGCATCTTACAATCCGGCTAATACTGATCGTCGATTCTTCACAAAGAAAACTTCCGGAAGAATGTCTAAAAAGGCCAAAATATCAGCTAAAGCTGCAAAAAATATCGATAAAAAGTTTTTAGGTATTTTTTTTTTTTATATAATTTTGGTGTATATGTCGAATACAATGCTTACTTTTGAGCTCAGGGCGGCCACTAGTACTCAAATCCTAAAATGTAAATAAATCCTAGAAGAGTCCTGGAATTATAAAATATTTTACAACAGTTGGTTGTTATTTTTGAGAGATTTTTAGCCTCAATTGTTTACATTGTTATTTTACCAAATATCTATCGAATGTTAGCCTCGATTTTCTTACCTAAGGTCTTTGTGATGAACTTTTTTATATGAGAATATTTAATTTGTTCTTAGAATGTTTTTCGACCAAAGCTTCGTAACATCATATATATTCGCTATTAGTCTAATCACAATGGAAAGATTTCACTTTTTTTAATATAGGTCATCCTTACTTATGAAAAAGGTAAATAATAGGCCAGAGTTAAAAATTAACAAGTTTCCTGAAAAGAGAAATTACAAATGTCCTGGAAAAGTCCTTGAATTTGATTTCAAAAATTGAGTTGCCGCCTTGCTTATTTACTAAATTATTAAACATTCAAGCTTCGTAAACAAGCTTCATTTATTACAAGTTAAGCTTTTGAAAGTTAATGATACTTTTACATTTTTTAGGTCCAAAGCCGTTTCAAATGGATCGACTTATGGCTATATTCCATAGCATCGTTGAAGGGGGTGCTAGTTCATCTGCAAATATCCTGTCACAATTATCGAGTCTTATAACTTTACAATTACTTGGAAAAACATCAAATGATGACCAAATAGATACACCAAAGTATAAATGTCTTATTTCCTTTGAATTTGCATGTGCCATTGGAAAACAAGTTAATGTTGACATGGCACAATTTTTATATGACCATACATAAAAATAATGATAATAATAAAAATTTATATCAATTAATTTTATTTTATTTTATATATCTTTCTAGTTGGATGGTTTGTTATATTTATGACACCTCCAAAAAATATATGTTGAAACTAATAGAAATTACTTGTTAAATTACTGTTTGTTACATTTTTCTTATGAATATGTAGAACAGGTCCTTAAAAACTCGTTTGTATTTTCCAAGTGTAGTTTCTCTAATAAAACTTTGCCATCTTTGCCTTTCAGCAACCATCCAGTGGTATTTCGAAACTTTCAATTCATTCGAGTTTTTTTAATTCACTGGAAGAATTTCAATTGTATGTTGCTATAGAAGAATTAATATTTTCTCATTAACATTTGTTTTTTTTAATCCTTGACTTTCTTTTGCTCAATCATCGGCACATCGTTTACCCATCTTTCACTCTTAGTTGCAGTATATATGCTTTAATTATGACGTCTTGTATCCTCGTTTCATCACATCTGAGTGTATTTAGGGTTTAGGATGTATTACCTTGTGTTGTTTTCGTCGTCCGATTATTACCGTTACTTTCTTCTTTGGTTGGGCAATTTTTGCTTAAAGATAAAATAATGAAGAATTACATTTAACAATTGAGTATTACAAGCATTTTTAAATCTTAAAAATGTAGTTTTACTTATCCATCGAGTGGACTATTTTTTTTAACAAGGAATACCTTAAATTAAGGCTTTTTTCACTTTTTTCACTTTGTAACAGAAAAATATTAATTCTAAAACTATGTACTTACTTCTAACTATTTGTTGGTTATTAGCTGTACTGATCATTCCGTTGCTTAATTTGTTGACACCTTCTAAGTCTACATCCAGTATATCGAAATCATTTAGTCTACTAATTTCCAACGATTTGTCTGTTGTTCCAGAAATCGAGTTAGTTTTAGCTTGATTTAGCAATAAACTATCAGGCTCTTTCGTCGCTGATTTTACTGTATCAGGTATTGATGTTTGTTGTTGTTCTGAAATTGCGATTTGTTGTTGGTATGGTATTGTTGTCTGTTGTTGATCAGGTGGTTGCTCCTTTCCAATACCTACCAAACTACCTGGTATAGTATCACTAACTGGTGTACCAATACTATCTCCTCCTAAGTATATGCTTTGTTGAAGTAGTGGCTGAGATGGTTTCATGGTTGGTGTTGCCGCTTGTTGTTGTACCCCTTGAACACCTCCCTCAAAAATAGGACCTGGTGTAGTACCACTAGTTGGTCGCAGGTCCATTGCATTGCCAACATAACTAACTGATTCAATGAAAGGTTCTTTATGTGAGAGTGGACCTATTAAACTTTGATGATCATGATCTGGTAATCCAACACCATTATGAGATCCGCCACCAGGTTGTTTTAGGTCTAGTAAACCATTTTCAGTTGCATGGCTCCAACTACTATACCATGGCGATGTACTAATCGATTCTTGTTTCATTGCTGCTGGGTATTGTGGAAGTACGTTTTGTTGTTGCTGAGGTACGTTTTGTTGTTGTTGCTGTTGTGTTGAAAAGAAGTTATCTGGTATGTTTTTGTTTTCTGCTCCTTCGTTGACAACATTAGCTGTTTTTTCTTCTTTTAAATCCAGTCTTCCCGGGTGTTTAGCTGCCAGTTCTATTTTCGGACTCCCTGCTGTAAATGATGTTCCTTTCTCCTTAAGATCCATTCGTCCTGGATGATCCTCTTCCATATTTTCACCAAGGCTTATATGAGCAGGTTGAGAACCCTTATCTTGACTTTTGAACGTAGCCTTAAGTTTTTCGATTGCTTCTTCCAGGCCACCTTCCACAACTTGTGAATTTTCTTCTGGAGGTTCTTTTGATGATTTCTCTGCTGACGTTTCTGTAGGTTCTTTATCCGAATTTGACGCTTCGTCTGCACCGAATTCTGTTTTACTCGAAGATAATAATTTATTCTTCTCTTCTTCCTCCTGCTCTTTGTCTTGTAATTTTGATGTAAACTTCTGTTTCTCTGTTTTACTTGATTTTGTATTTTTACTCTCATGTTTGCCCTTTTTATTGTGATTTTGTTTATTTTCGCTTGATTTTTCTGGGTCTTTTTGCGTTAAATTTTCAGAATTCTGATTCTTATTTTTCTCATCCATTACAGATGCCAATCCTTTTGCGACTCCATTAACCTCTACTTCAGAAAGTTTTGAAGGTAGACCGCTCAACGTGAATCCTCCTGTTTTGCTTCTGACTATTTTTATTTTACCTTTTTCCGATTTTGTTAGTTTATTCAAAATTTTTAAAGCATCGTCAGCTGTTTTTCCATCCGCTTGACCAAAAGGTAATTCTAAGTGGGTAATCTTTACTTTAGCAACTGCATTTTCTTCGAATACACCATTCCCCTTTGGAACTCCTTTGGTTAAATAGAACTCAACTTTTTGTCTTAATTCTGGTTGATGATCATCTTGTCGTTCGGTGATGGGTTCAATACTGTATTTTTGTTGTATTGATGCTTGCGAAGAGAATTGTTCTGCTGGTAATTCTTCCGGTTGCTGAGAAATAAACCGGTTTTTTCTACCCAATATTTGTAAATCTCCTTCCTGGTTTAATGACTTCATTTTTTCAGTACTTTGGATTTTTAGATCTTCACCGTTACCTGTATTTAAATTTTAAGTGAAAAATAAAGAGTGTTTATTTAATTCATTGCGACTTAATTTATACCTACGTTTTATATACCTTTTAGGTAGAAATATTGAAGATGATAAGAGAATAATATAAGCTTATCAATTAAATGGAAATTTTAATACCTAGCAAAGCTTCAATATCACCATCAACACGATCAGCTGAATACATTGTTGATTTTACCATTGCATTCTTTGTATTAGAAGATGCTTCGTTGTAATTGTAACTACATGGAACATCTAGTCGCGAGGGAAGATTGTCTGAAACGAAACAATGTAGGTAGATGCATTTATTTCTAATGTTACTTGTTTTCCATCTTTCTTTTTATTTCACGTTTACAATTGCAGAATAATACAGTATTACAAAAGAGATATTGAAAATTAAAACTAATTACTCTCACTTTTACCTTCAATATGAAGAAGATAAAAAGCTTTGTAAAAGGCCTTATTCATTAGAAAAAGAAAAACCATAAAGATATGTTGTATAAAAAATTATATATTGATATTTTTTTATTTAATATGTTGTCTTGGTAGCTTTTTAACTATAATTATGCCTACCTAATTTTTTTATAATAAATTCTAGACAGTTTGTTAACATGTTTTGAATGGATGTACACATTTTTATAAGAATATGGATTTGCTTTGAACGAGATTTATTTTTTGCCAACGTTTATATACCTGCAGTATTTCTTATTTTTTAATAGTTTTAAAGTAAATGATAAAGAATATTCTTTTTAAAAGTTACCGTATTGCTTCGAATAAACGCTCGGGGAGTTTTTGAAATTTTTCGATTTTTAGGGGGGCGTCTATTCGAGGGAGGCGTTTATTTTTTGTCCTCATGAGAAATTATATTCATAAAATTTTACATAATTTCTAACTCATCTTTTTCGATTGGAGAAATGTTGAAGCTGCTTCGGATGATCCAGAAAAGCAAAAGAATATATCCAATACACTGTTGGCCTCTACAAAAAATATCTCCTCGTTGAACACATACCCATAGAACTCTCAAGTTTATGTTTCCATTTTATTAATCAAGATCAAGGGAATAAAATAAAAGTATTAATAACTGGAAAAAAGACAATTGGAAATTGGACTTGTTGCTCCAGCAAAGTTAATTTTCATAACAAACTTAAAATTTTAGAAGAAAGGTTGATACCGCAAATTTCCATTTTATTTAATAAATTAATAAATTATAAAACTCAATTAATGTATTGTTTCTTATTAGGAGTTCTATTTTTTAAAAATTGGGATGGCATATTGCGGTGTGTTTCGAATAAACACCCCTCTAAGGGGGGCATGAAGGTATGAAGGTTGGTGCTGTACTTGTTGACCTGTCCGCCGCCTACGACACTGTGTGGCACCGTGGTCTCACATTA
>JAUEKX010154904.1:0-11404 GCA_031834005.1 Dendronotus venustus
ACAAAATAAAATAGGTCTATGCAGTGAAAATTTTCTCAATTCTATATCATATTGTGGATTATCTGTGCTTAATTAGACTTAGACTTTTAAGTGAGTATGGCTAATTAGATTTCTTTCGACTTCTTTCGTGGGTCGATTGGAAAATGGCGTTACCAGCACCAAAACGACTGATGATACTGATTTTCCCCCTCATATACTGGTTGTTACTGTTTTTTTTTATGTTGCTTGGGTGTCAGGTCTGCATGGAATGTTAGATCAAGAATTGTTATAGCCGACAAAGTAATCTGAAGGGATGAAAATGACTTATGTCTACACCTGACTCATTTCATCATTAAATTTTTCTCTTTACCAGCATTTAAAAGTTTTGCTCTTTTTTGTATTTCTTTGGCTTGTGTTATGAATCTTAATTTCATTCTTCTTTTCCCTTTTCCCCTATAGATGTCAGCTGGTTATGTTGTACGACTTAGAGGCCTGCCATGGACTGCGAAGCAATCAGAGATAGTTGAATTTCTCCGGGGTATGTTGAATAATACAGATGTGTTCCTCTGACATGTCAACATGTTTGTATAATTTGTTACTCTTTACCTTTCCTTCTTTGTCACAAATAGAAGCATAACCAAGTGATTCAATAGTAATCAATCAACAGGGATGTTTAGTTTTGACATTTAGATTCCTTTCCAGACTTTTTTTCCCTGCCCCCGTTTTTAGTTAATATTTCGGATGTGCTTTTATCCAAACTTTTCCTGTGCTGATGTGACGTTAAGAGGTTGAAGTGCCATAAAACACACATATTTGTAACATGCAACAATAGAATGCACTTATTTTATGCACTTTTATGAATTATTTCAGAATGCAACGTTAAGAATGGCGAAGATGGTATTCATTTCACATTCTCAAGAGAAGCTAGACCAAGTGGAGAAGCTTTTGTTGAATTGGAATCTGAAGAAGATGTCACACATGCTCTGGCACAAAATCGTGAAAACATTGGAAACCGATACATTGAAGGTATTGTAGAGCTACTGGTTATTGGGGTCAATAATAAATAGTTTGTGCTCTCTTTGCACAAGCAATTGTTTTCTTATCTTTTAGCTGAGACCATCAACTATTTCCTACGCTGATATATAGAGGTCGAAGTGTCATAGAGCTTTAATACAAACAAAACAATCCACAGATGTTGCGTTATGTTCGCTGCACCATAATTATCCTTATTTGCTGCTTGTCGACATCACTAGTTATGCTGTAGGCCTAATTGAAGTTGGTATGATAATACTGAAATTTCATTCAGCCTGATAATTGATTTTACTGTGGAATTATTAAGAAATTCTTACAGGCTTTGGGTAATACATTTCATGGCTGCATATGCCAATATCTTGATACTTGATATTGCTGATGATATTGTGTACCTACATGATTATTGAACATTTTTAATCTATCGGCTGCCATATTATATTTGTTCCTCCATCTGTCAAGCTTGCTTGATGATGGTCATTGTCCTTGTTTTTCACTATTGCATTTTTTTAGATCCAGTTGTTTTGGGAAAAATTATCCATATTTCTTTTTTGCTGTAGTGGCGGAATTTCATTACATTCAAAGGATGTATACACACTTCAAATCATCAGCAGGCAATAATAAAATTTCAAAATGTTTTCTGCAGAATATTTAGATAATACTGTATCCTATCTATGTTTCCCTTAGTCTTTAGAGTTGACAAGTCAGAGATGGACTGGACAATCAAACACAGTGGAGCAGGAGCTATTGCCAACCAGAAAAATCCTGATGCTGTAGTGAAGCTGAGAGGCTTACCTTTTGGCTGCTCCAAGGAAGAAATTGCTCAGTTTTTCACAGGTCAGTTTTGTTTTTAATTTTCATTATATGAAAGATAGATATGCTGGCACAAAGTTTTTGTTTTGGAATAGATGCTAGTGCATCTTGGCATCAAGTGTACAGTAATGTTTTATTATTGATTATATCCTTTATATTCATGACCAAAAGAAATGAATATTCCAATCATTTTTCATAATCTTGATGGAAAGTAAATTAAACGCTTGCTTCAAATCTCAATAAAGCCGGCGACAAACTTTTTTTCTCTTGCGTTAAAGTTAAAACTTTTCAAGTTCATTTGAAAGACAAAAATTATTATATATAGCCCACAAATGGGGGTTACAATTATTTTCTCGATATGAATTTGGTTATTTCTATATATATTTTAAGATAGTGAATTGATAATTAAAATCTATGTAGCAATGCTAATCGTGTCGCTTCACGTATGCAGGAGGTATCCCAAAATCTGAGTCAATTCATGAAATTTGTGCCTACTCTTCTCAATGAATGAAACTTCGCATCCAATCAGTTAAATGGTCATTTAAGTGTTGGTTTTCATATAATTTTTTTAAATAAATGCAGGAATACGAAAAACATGTCGCATAAGAAACACAGCTTATCCTATGTAGAGCTTGGATATTTGTCTTTGCTATCTTAAAATTTAGTAATTTTGTGTCAAATAAATATCCTGTATGAATTGTGAATGCCTTCATAAAGCTAGATTTTGATTGATTTAGAGACAAGTGAAACCCCCAGTCATTATCTGCACCTGGACACATCATAGCGTACATTTGATTGGCCATCCAAAATAGCTCGATCGAGGGGCTTATTTCAATATGATGGTGGGGTGCGTAATTGATATATGTCCTATAGTTTTCAAAACGGAATTTCAATATCGATTTCAGCGGGTTAAAAATTTATGTCAGTTATCTAGCTTTGCCACAATAAAGCAATAATTACTTCTCTGCCGGGAGCATTTTGGATGTGCTTATAAGCACTGCAAAATCTGTCATTCACACCTGAGTCAAGCAGAGTAAGCGCCTTTCCCAAGGACACACTCTGGCCAGCTGAAGTCTTGGCAGCACGCAGGCAGTGGAAGAAATGCTCACATTGACTACCACAAAGTTACGAACTTAAGTTAGATTGACCTCTTCTCTGATTGGTTGCGCCTTTCAATTTCATAAATGTCTGCTTAGCTATGTTTAGAAAAGAGTTACTGTGAATTCCAGTGGCTTGGAAATCGTTCTCCATTTTGACCCCTTTTTCGTCTGGAAGAAAATGCGAGCGATGGGCATTGCTACTTCTTGTACCTGCTGACTTCACAAATTATACAGATTTTCTAAGTTTAATTATGTTGTGATGAATTTTGGGCCATTTGACTCATTTAACTGTTTCTTTATGTGTTTTCCTGCTTCCTTCTCTTTGCCCATTGGTCGGGTGGGGGTTATAGCATTGGTCATAGTTCCCAATGGAATAATGCTACCAGAAGATCGGAACGGGCGGAGTACAGGGGAGGCTTTTGTACAATTTGCATCACCAGCAATAGCCGACAAGGCTTTGGAAAAACACAAAGAGCGCATAGGTCACAGGTGGGGGTTTTGGCGGATATTCAAATACAATGGTTTGGTTTTAAATGTCTTTTTTCTAATTCTTGAAATAGCTGCATTGTAATATGTGCATTAAAATGTTATGCAATTACAAAGGAAACATTTTGGGGGAAAAGGATCCAGAATGTTGCAAATACAGTGGAACTTCGAATTTTTAAATTAAAATTATCTAATAAATCTTATTATATTGGATTCAATATTGAGGCGCTAAAGCAGCAACCTAGACAGTGGCAACCATCCGACATTTGTTGCACTATGTAAAGATGTGGAGCGTAGTTTAGTGCCTATTTGTACAGACATTTATATATAGTGTGTTCAGGAGAGAAAACAACTTCCAGTGTGGGGGTGTGTGTAAAGTGGTAAGATTAGCCCTCTTGATGTATGTCAAATCATACTTCAGGGACACTGCAATCAACATTAACCTGTCCGTTCATAACAAATGTTGCCTTTCATTAGATAATTTCTGTTGCCTCCTTTCATTTTTCATCTTTTGATCACCAACAAAATCCTAGCTATTAATATACATTCTTTTTTATTTAAAATGGTGAGAAAGAACGATTATTGAAGCACCCTGGGTAAGTGGAGGTAAAATCCTTCAGGACCTAGACAAGTCACGTGAGGTTTCAGATTTCGAAGTTCCACTGTACTTTGTAATGTTTGGTATCATTCAGCATGGATACCAGAAATATTTTTCTACACATATGCAATGCAATCTGAAATTATTACTTGGCTTGAATAATATGAGATTTATCTCTATTTAGGTAGTTTTGTATGACAGTTTTTTTTTTTTTGTATGCTGTTTATGAATCATTGGTATGACTGAATTGTAGCGTACTGAATATTTTTCGTGGTGTCTCAAGTGGGGTGGAGTAAATGCTGGTGGTGGTGGTTGGAAAAGGGTGGATTACTGTAGCGTTTCTTTTTTTGTGTTTTGAAAAATGTTTTTCTCACATTGAGAAGTTTAAGCAGTTTGGTTAGTTTTCCTAGAACTTGGCTTACACAGTGTCATAGCTGCCAACATTGAACATCCTTTTCCCCTTTAAATTGACCTGGTCCCTTTTCTGTATAGAATGTAGTAGTTCAAGATGACCTGGTTTTGTTAATTACCTACCATCTGTTCTCTTTGATATTATTTAACATGTTGAAATATATTATATGCTAAGGACTTGTCTTCTCACTTTTTAGAGAATCAGTGTATATAGAGAGTGTTTTATCTTTACTTTTCATTCATTCTTCTAAAATCATTCATTCACCCCCAATTTTGGGTTTTCTCCCTCCAAACTTTTATTCTTTGGAGTCCAGTAGAATTTGAGGAGGCTGTTGCTGGTGGATTCATTGTCTTAATTCAATCATAATTATTTAATTGAATGTATTTTTGATGAAAATACAGCACAGGGTTTTTATATCTTATTTTGGCAAAAACTGCCTTCAGAATATTAGTGAAAGTTTGTCTTAAATGCAAACTTTTAGGCATTTAAAGTAAAATAACTTGTTTTATTATAAACAAGCTATGTGTATGTAAACAAAATGTTCAGGATAAAATTTGCACGAGTTGATAGTTATCTTGAGCATTGCATTCTATTGATCCATCTTAAAGTAGGAACGTAAAACATTATTTCTGAAACCATGGTCATTATAAGTTATCTAAAATGCTTCAAGATTTACAATTTGACCTGGCCAAGGAAAAGATGATATAATTTTGCTTTTCATGAGAACAAGAAGAGAGAGAAAAGTGGTTTCTGACAGTCTTCATTTACAGATGATAATAGCCCTTGGTTTGATATGTTACATCAGACATCAGTAAGAGTTAAGAATCAACATCACCATTATAAAATGTATTTTCTGTCCTCTCTTGTCTCTGCATAGTTGGCAGCTATGAATTTTTATCTTGGTTTAGCTTCACAGTATTACATAATATGAGAGAGAAATGTCATTTCTATTTTTAAACATTTTTCTCTTTTATATTTTTTTGACTTAACAGATATATTGAAATATTCAAGAGCAGCCTGGCAGAGGCAAATGCCGTTGCTAGAGGTGTTATGCGCTCCATGATGGGTCCAAGGCCTGGACCTTATGACAGAGGTGACCGTGGTTTTAACATGGGCGTGGGCATGAATGCTATGATGAATATGGGTTATGGTAGAGGAAGAGGAAGAAATGTCAAAGGTAACTTATGAGACGTGGTTTTTCTTTGTAACAACTAATTATTCACGGCGTCACGTTTTCATTCTGAGTGCTATTTTAGTTCCCATTCCCCATCCAACAAGCAGAGCTCTTAATCTTCCGCTTTTTCCAACATTTCCGCTAAACCTAAATATTTTTTTTTTTGTAAATCATAGTAAATTGAATTAGGATTTCCTGTTCTTTGAAAATAAGTCAGATTTTAAGCAAGAATGTGAAAAAATTGTGCTGATAGGAAGGTGGTAGTTAGTAAGGCTGCAACAATTGAGGGTTTTTAACGACTAAATAACGCAGGTAGCGATACTTCTAGTGGTTTTCAAGGAGAAGAAAACCCTTTTAGTCTTAAAACCATAATGACTCGCGGGCCCCTGGTTTTCGGTAGATTGCTACCTGTTGGGAGAAAGGCTAAAATGGTTGGTATGGGCGGGGAACTAAGATATCACTAACATGACGCCGTGTATTGTTTGTGATAGCAGACTTGTTTATATGTATCTTAATTAAATGTATTGACAAGATAAATCCTAGTTTCTTACCTAAGGAGAAACGATTATAAATGTAAGAATTAATTATGTTTTCTTTTCATTTGATTAATTTAAAGACCTAGATTTTTAACACATAAATTTATATCTCTTTTGATATTATACTGACCATGATATATTAGAATCCCACTTTTGTTGCATCATGAAACTACTGATAGACCTGACACTTTTAATTAAATTCATTAGTCAAACTTTTGAAGGAAAGGTGTTTAGAAAGCTGCCCAGCTAAGTATTTATTGTTTCATTACATAGGAGGATACTTTGAAGAAGATTATGATGACTACAATTTCTCTGATGGCATGGGATACGGAATGCGCAATCGTCGCAGCGGCGGTGGTGGTAATGGCCGTGGAGGAATGGGTATGGCTATGGACCGAGGAGGCAGGGTGACCCCCGGAAGCATGTATGTCAGCAAGACAGGTCATTCAGTTCATTTGAGAGGACTCCCTTTTAGTGCTACTGTGGATGATGTGTATGAAGTAAGTTCATGTTTTATCCAATATGATCAAACGAAAAAATCCATCTCTATTCAAGTAACTAAAATTTTGTTTATTTCTTTGACTGTCATTACATTATTCGATGATTCGATCTTTGTTGGTCTGTCTGCTGATTGATATACCTACTTGCATAGATCCCGGTTAAAAATTTTGAAACAGACCAGGAATAAAAGTTAACTCCTGAAATCATTTTAAATTGTCCAATCGCACTTGCATTGATTGCGTCATCCCTTTTTCTTTTTAATTGGGAATTTTTTTTGCCCGGTTTCATCATCTCCTAATGGTGGATGCTCAAAGACACTGATATCGTTAGCTTTCACTTCTCGCGGTATGGTGGCCACCACCTGGAGAAGTCTACCTTTTTACTGTGCAATGAATTGATTCGATGCGACAAATTACCCAGCAGATATTGCATTGAGTCGATGTGACAAATTACCCAGCAGATATTGCATTGAGAAGAAAAAAGCAGATTTTCACAGATTTGTATTCCATGTCCTTGTTACATCAAAAGACTTTATAAAAAATGGATGGTTTTTCATTCCCCCCATTTTTCAACAGTTCTTTAGCCCAATCCAGCCTGTTCGATGTGAGTTAGAGGTTGGTGAAAGTGGAAAGCCCAATGGTGAAGCCAACGCAGACTTCGTCTCTCATCAGGAGGCTTTAGATGCCATGAAGAAACACAAGTGCCACATGCGTACGTCATTATTTACTTTTACTTCTCTCCATACAGCTTGGATTAGTATTCTGACAAGATTTTTCTCTGACTAGATACTTCTATTTACATGTGATAGAAGTGAATATCAATTATGTCAAGTCCTTCCAAGGACTCCACATCAGGCATTGGCAGTCTGGATTCGTATCTGGGACCTATTATCACAAATTTGTTGATAGATTGGTTGCACATGCCACAATGACTGGAAGATTGCGTGTAATTAGTTGTATTTGTATTGTTTATTAAGGACTTCCCCAAGTTGGAATCCTATTGAGAAGTTTTTATGGCTGTGTGCCTTTTCCCTCCCGTATACCAATGATTGTTACCCATCGGTTGTTACCCATATATCAATATACTCTTCAATGTCGATACATTTTCCTTAGTTGAGTAAATGTTAGCACTAACGTTTTTGCTTGTTTATCACTACAGAACACAGATATATCGAGCTTTTCTTGAACTCTGAGCCCCCTCGCAACAACTCAGGAGGCGGCGGTGGCTACGGCAATGGCATGGGAGGAGCTGGCAACTTTGGCGGCATGGCCTCCTTAGGAAATAATGACTTCCAAGAAGACATGGGTGCAGGCGGGTTTGGCCAGCAGAGCAACAGTGCTGGGTATGGGGGTGGCTACAGCTCTGGCAGCCAAGGATTCGGGGGAGGAAGTCAGAGTGGTTTCGGGAACCAGGGGAACTCAGGGTTTGGCAATAACAGCGGCTTTGGAGGAAACCAAGGTATGACAAATGCCATGTTGAACATTCTTAGTTCCTATCTGGAAGGACAGGGGCAATATTAGATGAACATTGTGTAGATATATTTTTTTTTGTAGAAGTCTATATATATTATATGGATTATCTGATATGTTTTAAATATTTTTTTTGATGATTACAAATTTTAATTCATACATTCAAACAGTGGGAAGAAAACAAATTCTCAATTCTCCTTGGCAGGTCCATTACATTGAATGTTAGCGTGAGGAACGAATTGTGGTTTTTCATTGATTTTTTTAATCACCTCCCAATAGCTGTTTCTACTTATGACCTAGATGATATAGTAGAGGAAAATTAAAGGTTTAAAGCAATGAACAGTGCCGGAAGACCAACCCTTTAAGAAAGAGATACAACTGTTTGAATATTTTTTTTTCTTTTAGTCATCTGTGGGGATAGACTGCTTTGACCACTGCCTTGCCAGTATTGTAGAGAGCACTTTTATCCACTGAGTCATCCACTACCACACAAATAATAGTTTTTATTTCCTCTCTTAAAGCTTTGTCTCTCGGCTCTGTTAATTACTTCCACCTTTGTTTCCTCAGACCTAGTTTGTTTTGCATCTTTAAAACACAAGCTGACCTAGTGTAATTGGCTTCTTTGATAAAAGTATTGTGCTTGCACTAAATTTACTCGCTAGAGGATCAGTGTTTGCATGCTGTCAAAACATGCCATTCTGAAATTCACTCGATTAGTATTCATGCAAAAGACGTCACTTTATCACTAGGTTTCTTACCACAAGAAACAAGGAACACCTAAGTGTAAATTGTCTTTCACAGGTATGAACAGCTACGACGTGGGAGGTGGTTATGGTGATGGTATGGGCAACTCTGGGGGAATGATGAGCAACAACTACACAGCTTTTTAAAACACAAAATACACCTTTGGACCTAATGGTGGGAGGAGCTGTCTTCTCTTTTTTTTAGTTTTTTTTCTCTCTCATTGTTAATTTGTTGTTTTAATACATTTGCTATTAAGATGTTTTTTTGTAACATGGGGATGTTAACTTGGGATCTGAACAAAGATTTGATGTGCTTCATGTCATTTCTTACCCCATACAGAATTCCAGCTCATATGCTGTCTGTTATATAGGTTTTTTGTTTTGTATTCGCATAAAGCATACACCTTAAAACGGTTAATATGAAAAAAGAGCATCTATTTTGGTACTATTTTGTTATCTGATTTTTCAACCTTACCCCCCCAACTCAAATAAATATAAAGTCTGATAAATTGTTTTACTTAGAAACTTATACACAAAAAGTGAGGAAATAAAAAATAAAAACAGAAAGCTCCTAGCGCAAATCACATATCACAAGCAGGAAATGATATGGGTATGAATAGATATAATCAGGGACCAAAAAGGAGGTGGCTGAATTTGTATATCCAGTTTCTTAGTGTGATGCTTATCACTCTGAACATTTTCTAAAATTTAACGACTTATGTTCTATTGAATGGTAGTGAAAGTGGAGTTGTAATTTTTAAAACCGGAATTAGTGATACCTGCACCAATTGGTTCTCTTTATCAATCTTTGGTATTAATATAGCATTAAGCTCATTGGGATATGTACAATCAATTTAGAGGGATTGATCTACAGTCCCGTTTCGGGTAATTTGCAAATTTAGTCACTCATCCCTGCACATGCAAATGATAGGCAGTTTTCAGAATTTTTGTTTCAAAAATATATTCTATTAACCGTTTTGTAGTGTAGTGTATTTTTTAAGTTAATATTTAGTTGCACTGGCGCGTATTTTATCTTTATTGTGAGAACGAATTTTGTGTTCAAAGTATGAATTGTATTGAATAATTGTAATCCTCATGCTCATTACTACGTACTTGTTCGGTTATCTCTTTTTTAAATCATCTTGTCAATCGATTCCAATTATGCTGTGTAAATATAAAAAAATAAACTTTTCCATATTGTCCTTTTTTTGTTAAGTCTTCATTTATCGCTAGCTACATAGTGAGTAATTGGGGAATGTCTCAAAAGGTTCACGTGTCTCCTTTTGCTTTCCTCTGTTTCATGAGAGGAAGATAGAAAAGAATGAGCTGAGACTGAGAGGCTGTACATTTGCTTTACTTATATTTCCTATACCTTCCTCACCCTCACAATTGGTGTGGGGATTTATACAGACTAGTCTATGACTATATTGTCCTGTTCAAGTTAAAAGATGGGTGCTGTGCAGGTATTATACTGGGTAAAAAGATGTTGCCAAAATAGCTGTTTTTTTACCTAGTTAGTGGATTCAAAATTCTCACCTGTCATGCCTGTGACGAACCCAGCTAAGTTTTTATGTTTCTACTTTGACTGGCTGTGGTATGTTACTGAAGTAGGTGTATGAATTGTACAACAAATAAGAATCCTGGACCAGGGGAGTAAACAATTGTTTTAAGTCTTATTGAAGCAGATCGGACTGAATATGATTATGAACTATGCTTATCGTTTGCACAGTGGGTTGATCACCTGCTTGCTATAAGTTCTTGATCCATATGGTATCTCCCACAGACCTGTAAATCTTCAGCCAATTAATTCAGACAATCTCAATTTGAGGAACTGCTTGAATTTATTTTTTTGTGTGCAGTATTGAATGGAAGTCTGCAGTTTAGTAAAAATAACCCCTTACTTGGAGTGGACAATTTACAGACCATTTTGTGTTGGATCATTTACGGGTCTGCTCCCAGTGTTTTATCAAAGGTGCTACATGTAGTGCTAATGGAGCTGGGTACTGACACTGCGAAGGCGTTTACAAGTATAAGGCAGAGGTTAACAACAACCTATATTATTGTCTCACCATTGATAGGGCCTTTCTATAAAATGCGTAAAAACTTCTGGGTTCGACTCCTAATGAGAACATGGTGGCCAAAACCTGCGCATATCACAAGGGATTCCACAAAGGGTGGAGGGATTTTTTTTCTCCGGTGTATTATTACATGTATTAATATTAAGGTTAGGGTGCAGACAGAGTGGAGTCACCAAGCAGGTCCTCTCCCCTTCCCTTGCTAGACCCAAATGGGACTCGCAAGGGGGAAGGTTAGCAGGGGGCCTAGTCGGAGACAAGAGTGAGTAGAGACCTCCCCATAGACTTACAACTTACACATGTGCTATGAATAACCCTCTCCCTCCTCTTAGTACAGTGAAACTTGGATATAACGAACTCGGATCCAACGAGGCAGGTACATTTCGATCCCCGTTTTATTCCTCTTAAACTGAGTAAAAATAATCGGATCGAACGAGCACCAAAATAGTCGACCTCGGCTCTAACGAGCACAACCACGGCTGGTTGAAT
>JAUEKX010155014.1:0-11398 GCA_031834005.1 Dendronotus venustus
ATTTAATTCCCAGATCTATGTTTCTTTATTCTCAAGACATTTTTTGTTGTATTAATTTGTACTGTCCTAGCTATATTATCTCTCTGTATCGTATATTAGGCTGTGTGGAGTGTATGAACGCGTTGCAATGTTTAGAAATCAATTATGTTTCTTTATTATAAAATTTATAAATAAGGAGGAAATGTAAATCAAGAATGTTTGTGAATTTAATTTAATGGACCTGTCGAGTTGATATATATATATAATTTCATTTATTATATTAAAATATTGTATCATAATCTTTTTTTATTAGAAAGACAAATGTCATTACATCCTCTTTGTGTTTGTTTACTTTTGTTATCATTTTTCAACAATGCTTTATAGTCATGAATCAAAACAATTGTTTTTAGATATAATTGTTGGATGCATTCTTTGATATCTTGCTCCTTCTTATTTTGTTCATGATTGATATTCTTCTCTCCTCTGCTTAATAACACGAATGTTAGAAATAACATAAACAATGAGATGGCAGAGACGATCTGGATAATCAAGTTGTGAGCGAAAATTTCTAGCAAGGGACCATAGTCTATGTTTTTGATTTTGATAGGTCTTTTGTAGACCTGTTCACTTGTCGTTACTACCTCAAATTTAAAACGAAAAAACATACAGCAAAATATAGCCTCGCTTCCTGAGAAAGCATTTTGGCTAATGAAAATAGGGAAAACAACTTTCCCATCAAGGCTTTCTACAACAGATAAGGGATTTTGGTGATGTTGCCCGTAAATCTAATCTTGCATCCAGGCAGCAATATCGTATGGAAGAACAGCTGCATAAACCTTATCATCTCTCACTGCTTGTACAACATCTTCATATCTTTCGTATAAAACTGCTTTTGCATGATAATCTCTTTCTACAAAATATTCTTCATGCGAATCTTTGACAACAGCAACATTCTTGCCTTCAATTCCAATACCTTCAACTCCTGTAACGACATTTGTTAAAGTAGCTGTCATAACAGCAGCTACCATTAAACCCATAAACATCCACACAACAGATATCACTTTTCCTGGTAAAGTTACAGGGACCACATCTCCATACTCTACTGTTGTCATAGTAACAAAACTCCAATATATACCATTTAAAGGACCAAAGAATGTTTTACTTTGGAGACGATGATTCACCGACCGTTCACAAATCCACATTAGTGTTCCGAAGAAAATGCTCAATATAACCGAAATAACCACAATCATATTACAATAGACTACACCACGTATGATTTTGTTTGGTAGAGCGATTCTCGATCGTGGTTGGATGACCAGTAACTTATCACTACTTAACATATTCAACATGATCAGATTCAGACGTAAGAAATGATCGGGACGAATTTTACCGATATTGTGATCATATGGTCCCCACAGCACAGCCTTAGGTGTTGTAATGTTTTTTAAATCCCCCATATCATATGTAGTGTTTGACCTCAGAGTGACATCGACTTTTTCTCTTGACCCTAAGTCAAGTTTGTAGTTGATCAAAGAATGTTTGAATAAAGAAGTACAGTATTCAGCGCCCTTGCGAAAGATCAAAGGGTAGATACCATCCATTCGTTTTGCGTCGTCGTCCCAGTAAATGAACGGTTTGATCTGCCAAAAGATCGCCTGCAATTGTTCTTCCGGGTAGGAAACACTAGATTGTTGTTGACTTGATGAAGTTTGAAAAAAACAAACAAATTGTCTTTAAATACCTAACCACCATCTTGTGACTTGTGTTTAATTTATATTGTATTATATTTACATTTCACTCAGAAACGTGAAAACGTAAACAAACGAAAATAAAATATAAGCAAAAGAATTCAGTTTGATTAAATTTATTTTAAATCTATGGTATTAAAGTACTACTGAATTGTAATTTCTTTTAAAAAAATTAAACACCCAGGTCACACATTTATAAAGCTATAAACTCATTATCATTAAGTTTTGCTGTTGTCAGCCTCGAGATTTTCTTCAAAACAAACAGAGATACAAAACTATCACAAAAATACCATAGCAGCAATTTTCAATCAATAATACTTGCAAATAATACATAGATAGCTTAATTATAGGATGAAAAAAGTTTTGCTAATGGTTGGTCGTTTTATGTAGTGAATTTTCCTTTTTTATTATTAGCTGAATTATTTTGCTATTTAAATTAAAACGTAATAAAAATACAAGAAAGTTATAACACATATCCAATAACGACTGAACAATCATTAAAAGATAAATGGAAAAAATGTCAAAATATTTTCAGCAATGCTCTCTTTTCACTAAACATTTAAAATAGATAATTCCTTCCAATTAAAGATGGCCCCTAGTGTCTAATTTGAAAGTCATGTAGCTCATACTCGCTTCAAGACATAACTGAAGACTTAAATACAGTCATAATTTGAGATACGTTGACATTTGAAGACTTCATTATACATAATTGGAAGAGTATCATGAACCATGCACACATAACATCTTGACGAATACAAAATGGAATACAGTGTGGAACGGACAAGCAACAGTATCAGCGGCCCTACCTATTCTCTTGTTTATGAGAGAGTTGGTAGCTAAGCATATTAATGCTGTTATGTTGTGTCAGGATTATTTATTATTATCGGGTGTTATATTCCAAACCAGTTTGTATTTTTATGTGACTTTTCGACAAGACCTTAGAGTTGCTTTTTAGGGGTGCTCTAAGACGAAGAGAAGGGGAAATACTTTTGATTCAAACTGGTCTCTAGGGTGCAAAAATGGGTGCATAGCCATAGGTACTGTAATATACCGTAATAAGGGATGTGACCCTTATAAACAACATCGTTCCTATAAACCACATTCTATTTATCTCGGTTAAATATTATAGTACAAAGTTACTTGAAGAATTTAAAAAGCAATACGAGTTTATATTTTGGTATCTACCAGAATATCAGGAATATAAAATTAAAACTAATATTTTCAACTTTCACAAAATTCTGACTTTATTAAAAACGGATTAACTGCACTACAAACAAGGTAAAAAAAAGTTTTGGCTTTGTATGTTATGTATATTAGCCTAGGCCTACTCGCGTAATCCTTTTATATTGATTCACATCAATCAGTATATAGAAGTATAAGAATATTAAAAACTAAAAACCTTAATCACTATGTTAAATAGGAAATACAAACATTCGAGTTATATGAAATAGTTTTCAGCTTTAACATGTCAAACGTTTCATTGTTATTTACATTGAAAACATCCCTTCATATCTCTTGTCGAGGATATTAATTTTGGGAACGTCAAAATTTTCGGTTGTTTCTTTGCAAGTTACTTTCCCATTTAAGGAAAGGACATCTGGCTAGTAGTGATAAAACATACCAAAGGTCTTTCATTACATAAAATTAAATAGATTTTGATTCTATAATCAAAACGTAAATCCAATTCGTAACTCTCTTCTTATGTCGAAAGTTAAAGTAAACATAGATAAGACTCACATTTTAAGTATTGACACTTTACTGAATATTTAGAGAGGGGAGAATCAAAAATATCCACATAAAATATCTTGCTACCAAACAAAAACCTCACGTTTATTTTAGAAAGAAATTTCTTGTTCTCTTGTACTTTCGTTGGTTTCAGGACCATTCGTAAGCTCACCATATTCCTTTATCAATGTAGACAGTTTCATTAACTGATTCCCAATCTCGATTTTCTTCTTCTCCTTGCTACTTAGTGAAGGCTTCTTCTCAAAACACGTAAAGAGAACGGAAAGCAATATACAAAACGCTGTGAATCCAGTTATAACCTGTACGAAAACACTATGTGCAAACATGGAGTGGACATCACCATAGAATGTACTGTGCAGTTCAATCTCGGTTTCTAGGATCTCTTTCGTTAGAGTCACTATGTCGTACCGATATTTTTCGAACATGCATTCAAAAAGTGAGGTGAATTCTTCCGGTTGATTGGTCATCAAAGAGAAAGGTACTTTACCGGGTAACTTGTAAACCATACTAAGATGTTCATTGTAGTAATCCCCACCAATAATATCATTTTTCATTACAGCTGCTATATCATACGGCAAAACAGCTGCAAAGACGTGACCATAGCGGACAGCATCGACAACTTCCTCATAAGAAGAATACAAAATGGGTTCAGCATTATAATCACGTTGTAGATAAAATTCTTCGTGTGAGTTATTGATACAAGCCACTTTCTGATTCTCAATACGGATACTATTTGTACCATTCACAATATCAGTCAAAGTTGCAGTCAAAACAGAAGCAATTATCAAACCTAAAAACATCCAAAGAACAGATAAAAGCCTCCCGGTAAAGGTTATTGGTGTGACATCCCCATATCCAACAGTCGTCATCGTAACAAAACTCCAATAAATAGCAGTTATTGGACCAAAACATCCTTCAAATTGTTTGTTACAAGACTTCTCACAGAATGTAATGAGTATACCGAAAAGAAATCCAAGGATGACGACGAGAATGATGATTTGAGAGGTGCATATAACTGCATGAAACACTTTGTTAGTGATTGCTATTCTTGAGCGTGGTACAATCACCACCAGGCTATCACTGATTAACAAATTCAGTGCGCTTAAATTCCGTTTCAGATAATGCTCTGGACCTATTTTACCTATGTAGAAATCATACGGTCCCCACATCACTGCGTCGTCCTTGCTGATATTTTGCAGAACACCTTTACCATATGATAAGTTTGAGTGCATGATTAGATTAAGTTTCTCTCTTGATTCCAAATCTACTAGATATTCAACTACGGGTTTTTTGTTATGTTCCGGTGCACAGTATTCAATACCTTTGAGAAACATGATTGCTAACATTCCGTCAATTCTATTTGTGCGTTGGTTTAAATAAATGTATGGTTTGACTTGCCAATATATAATTTTCATTAGTTTACTGATATTTTGTACCGTCTCTGCATGATGAATATGAAGAAGAAATATCACCAGCAAACATTTCCATAACATGATTTGATTAAGCTTTGAGAAATGTAATAAATTTGAAATAGCAGTCAACAATACACCTAACTAAAGCTTTTCTATTTCTTTAACAGTAGTCGTTGTCTACACTTATCAAAGTGTTGAACAATATTCATATTTACAAACTGTTATTCAACATTCGAAGTATCAATTTAATAAAAAAACACTATTTAATTTAATATTAATAGTATATTCACATCAAAAGTTGAGTTGAGTTAAACGTTTTAAAATATTAAACACTAAAAACTTTATCATACAGTTTAACACGAATAGAGAATATAAACATTAGAAAGATAAAAAAAGTTTTTCAAGTCGCCTAAGGTTTTCATATTTTAAAGGTGGTCATCATCTCGATATCCCTTACCGCTGGGGCATTTTAAACTTAGAATAACGTAATCAATAGGTTTAATTTGTGTAAATACTTAAAAAGATATTTAAATATATAAAGAGTCTAAGGAAGTTTTACCAGAAATCATAAGTCCTTGGACATGTTTGAAAAAGTAATTCAAGTTATAATTAACTAATATATATATATAATTGTGATCCCTAATCTTTAGTCACTGTCTTTGCAGTTAGGTTTTGATACCGGAAACGGATTTCTGGCAACTGGCAAACTTAAAATGATATGCTCAATTTTGTTACTTTTGGAAAGTTAATTCAAATAGCTTCACAGAGAGGAACTTTCTCTGAAACCTTAACGGCGTAGGGTTTTGTGATGGTAGTCGGCGTCAAAGTTTAAAAAAAAGCTTGATGTTTATATCAGTGCTTCCATGAAACATTATATATGTTAAATGGCTGGAATAACAAGCATAATGTTAATACATAAGTTGCAGTATAAATCAAGTGCAAGAAAAACAATTGTTTTCACATTCTATCTTCATATTACATAGGAACTATGTTTGCGTCGATCGAGTAATACAGAGAAAACAGTAGCAAGAACTACTAAGATTAGCAACCCTAAACCGATTTGAAGGGCAATACTATGTCGAAATATCGTCGTCACATCCCCGTAGTATGTGTATTCTACTTCCAAATCACGCTGAAAGATCAGTTCTGTAGATGTCATTACATCGTATCGGTACTGCTGAAACATGCAGTCAAAAAAATCAGCATAGCTACCTCGTCTATTTAGAAGAAGAGTAAATGGCACGATCCCTTTTAATTTGTATACAATGCTAAGTGGAGGGTAATGTTGTTCGCTGCGTATCTCATTTTGCATCCAAGCTGCGACATCATAAGGGAGAACTGCCGCATAAACTTATCATCGTAACTAAACTACATCATCATAACTAAACTACATCATCGTAACTAAACTACATCATCGTAACTAAACTACATCATCGCGGACAGCTTCAATAACTTCTTCGTATGATTTAAATGAGATTGGCTTGGCTTGGTGGTCTCTCTCTACAAAATATTCTTCGTGTGAATTTTCCAAAACACCAATATCATGACCAACTATACTTAAGGTTTTGATGCCGTTCACGACATCTGTTAATGTGGCAGTCAAAGTAGACGCAACAATCAATCCCATGAACATACACACTATTGACAACAACCGACCAAGAAACGTAACTGGTATCACATCTCCATAGCCTACAGTTGTCATGGTAACGAAACTCCAATAAATTCCAACGAATGGGCCACAGTTCCTTTTAAACTGTTCGTTGTTTGATCTTTCGCAGAGCGAAATAGTGATACCAAACAGGAAGCCTAGAATGATGATAACTAAAACAATTTGTGAGGATAACCAGATCGCTTGCCCTAGCTTATGAGGTAATGAAATTCGAAATCGAGGTTGTATGACAGCAAGTTCATAACTTGATGCCAAGTTCGTTATAGTCAAGTTTCTTTTCAAGAATTGAGTAGCACCAGTCTTGCCGACTTCCAAATCAAATGGTCCCCATATGACTCCATCTTCTTTGCATGTCACATTCTGGAGAATATTTTCACCATATGAGTTGTTGGAACGAATAGTACGATAGAAACTGTTTCGAGACCCAGTATCTACCACATACTCAATTAAAGGTATTTTAGAAACAGCCGACAGGCAATATTCTGCACCTTTTCGGAACACAATCGGATAAATTCCATCCATCCTCTGATTGACATAGTCCCAATAAATGAAAGGCTTAATTTGCCAATAGATCATTTGTAATGACTGGTTGTGTTGGAGAACAGTTGATTTTACCTCACGATTTTGAATGGAAGCCAGCAAAAATAGTAGGAGTATGTGATACATTATTAGTTTAAGTTGAGAATAATATTGTGAAATCAGATCAATTTAAATGAAAGAAATCACGAATCAATGAACGAAATCACTAAATCAATGTACGATTCGTAAATATTGAATCGTTTTCGTCAGTGATGTTTCCTGAAGATAGAATACACGATATCATGTTGTGAGCATCTCTTTTTCAAAAAAGAAAGTCAAATTAAAAAAGCAATTAGAAGTTTCTCTTCCTTTCTATTTGGTTAACATATCATTATCAGTTTTCCTTTGGTATTTACTTAGCTAGGTTGCTTTATTTTATATTTCAGTTTTTCTTTCTTGCGCAAACAATAAAAGAATGTTAGGAAACAAAATGAAGATCAAACAAATAATATGCGAAAATTTTAATAATTTGTAGCAAAGCTTTTAAAATTGGACACAGAATTTAATTTAGCAATGGAAATTTGATGGGGGATTAATTTGCCAAGAATTTTTCAAAAGTTCTCCAGATTCACGTTTTTGCATAATAACCTAGTTTTATCAAAAATTACGAATATGCTAAAAACATTCTTAGGCTAAATTGCTTTATCAATTAGTAAGAATTGATTATAGAACAAAAATATTAGATCGTTTTTCTTTTTACATACATCATAGCAGAAGAATTAGTGATTTTATAATAAGCTACAGCCACGAAAGAAAACAAGAATTTTAGGATCAACAAAATTCATATTTAGTATTTACGCGTGAGAACCCTTAAAAAGAACATAGGGGCTGAAAATAAGCAAAAGCATAATCACAAATAGCCTCAGCTCAAATTTTGACGTTCTTATATAAAAATCTTAAATAAAGGTTACATGTGTTGGTCATTACAGTGGCATTGCAGTAGAAAGTAAACAAATTTTTGAAATAAATATTTATTCCTAAATGAATAGATAAATAGAAAATTCTAATATATAAAGAAAATAAATAAACGTACTTTATATTAGCCTGGCCTGCTCTCTCTCATAGGCTCTATTCAACGACTTCGTTACTTTACTATTCATAAATTGCTTATAAACAATTTTTATTTTGTTTAAATCATTTGGAGAGTAGTGGGGTTAGTCTGAACTAGCTTTACGTTGAAGATTACTAAACCCCAAATTTCTATAGTGAGATCTTATCAATATTTCTCTTTCGATAAACACATTAGATAAATAACAAAGTGAAACAGAAAAGATAGAAGTGGAGTGCACTAAATTGATTTAAATATAAAGTAGTTTTGTTAGTAAATATTAGGTTGTATTCCAGTACAGGCTGGTCTGTAAATAAATATTTCTACTCAAAACATATTTCGGTAAAATGTAATCAACAATAGACAGCCAGATATTAAATTATATTAGTTATATGAAATTCCCAACCAATTAATTTGTGCTACCGGGAAACAATTATTGAATAAGACATAAGTAATTCACTGTGGCCAGAAGCTAATCAAAGTGACAAATTTAATAATATAGCGATACATAAACCGACAAATCATGTATTGATTTTCTTTTATTATATTTCTTATTTAATAAAATAAAGTAAAGTACATGAATGTCGTGCTCCTCCTACTAGGTACAGAAGTATTCATTTTGGGGAAACATGTTGAACTAAATTTGGATTACTATAAAAATCTGTACGTGTTGACACAATTAGGTGAAATGAAATGGTTAATTTCAGGTTCTATAAAATAACATTTATATACAAGACGTATACATTTAACGTTATGATAGTAAGCTATTATTAACTAGTAAACGTTGTGACTTGTTCATTCTTATGAATATAATTGTACTCATGCAACAAAGCAGACAATTCCGATATAGCCTCTTCGATTGTTTTCTTTTTCTGACGTTTAGGATCAACCGTTGGCTTGTGTAGGATATAAAGCCCAAGCGTTGCTATCAGCGCACAAAATGTTATTCCAGACACAATTTGTACTGGTATATTGGTCAAAAACTCTTCAAATACATTCCCGTAATAAATAATCTCGACTACAATGTGTCTTTTATAAAGCTCCTCGCTTACAGTTACGATCTCGTATTTAAAAGTAAAAAACAAGCAATGAAAGAATTCACTTGAATCTTCAAAAGGATCAATATTAATCAGAATATTGAATGGAACTTTTCCCTCCAAAATATAAACAATACTGAGTGGAACACTTTGTTCAGTATTCCGTATTTCATCTTGCATCCAGACAGCAATATCGTATGGAAGAACAGCTGCATAAACCTTATCATCTCTCACTGCTTGTACAACATCTTCATATCTTTCGTATAAAACTGCTTTTGCATGATAATCTCTTTCTACAAAATATTCTTCATGCGAATCTTTGACAACAGCAACATTCTTGCCTTCAATTCCAATACCTTCAACTCCTGTAACGACATTTGTTAAAGTAGCTGTCATAACAGCAGCTACCATTAAACCCATAAACATCCACACAACAGATATCACTTTTCCTGGTAAAGTTACAGGTACCACATCTCCATACCCTACTGTTGTCATAGTAACAAAACTCCAATAAAGACCAGTAATAGGACCCATTCTATCATGAAACACTGGATTATGGTAACGTTCAATCATCCAAATAGTACCTCCAAATAGAAGTGATAGGATAATGGAAATGACGACCACTAAATCACAATACAGCATTCCACGAATAATTTTATTGGGTAACGATATCCTATGGCGTGGTTGGATGACAGCTAAACCGTTGCTACTTAGCAAGTTCAACATTGTCAAATTTCTCTCTAAAAAATGCGATGGTCCAACCTTCTGGATGTTTTTATCGTAAGGTAGCCACACAGCGGCATTCGGTTTTGTTATGTTTGCTAAAGGACCTTGTCCATGGGAAAACTGAGAGCGCATGGTCATATCAAAGGCTTCTCGAGATCCAAGATCCAATCTGTAATCCATATTGGGTATGTTGGGAGAGTTAGTGCAATATGCAGCACCTTTACGAAAGAGTAAAGGGTAGATACCATCCATACGTTGTTTGTCTTCGTCCCAAAAAATAAAAGGTTTTACTTGGAAAAATACGGCTTGCAAGTTGATATGTCCATCTCTATTATCAATGCTACAGGAGACAATAGCAAAGCATATTGGTAAGATAAAAAGTAACATTATGATTGAAAGGCAAAGATCACAACAAACTGTTCAAGCATATTTAAAGTTCATGTTATTTAAATAATTATTTTTATTAAAAGTTTTCAGCTCAGATTTACCATATTGACATAAATAATTTACGCAAATATGGATATCAGAACAATATATCAAAATAATGTTTAATAGAAATAGATCTTTTGATGCATAATTAATTTAATTAGCATAACACTACGATATTCAAATCTTTTCTCTTTGAGCTTTAATTGAATCAGGTTTTTTTTATTCATAATTTATATTATGTATTTATTTTACATCCTTTTAACTTACTTTATATAATCCGAATTAAACAAAGCTTTCAAAATCTTTTAATCGTATCGTATTTTACAATTTTTAACTGATATCATGCTTTGTATAGTTACTGATTTAACCGATAGATCAAGTCAACTTAAATACGCTTGTATAGGTTTCTATCAATAAATATAAATATAATAAAATATAATTCTCCGAGGCTAAATGCCTCTAAAATAGGAGCTGCTTTTCCAAATATAGAATTGATTGTAAGGACTATATCTTTATTTTTTCTTTTAATGTTTAATATATGAATTTTCTCACGATCAATGTTTTCTGCGAATGTTTATGGAATTTTCTTTCGTTTTAATGTTTGAATTATGTTAGTACATTCCTCGTTAAAACGTCAAAATTTATAGAGCTTAAGTGTCAAAAATGTCTAAACTTTATTCACTGCTTTAAGCGGCACTAATAGTATACAGCGGTATTTAAAAGACGTAAAAGTAAAACCGTCCATATGTTGATAATCTTAAGTTGATTGGCTTAAACATTCTTATCTACTTTGACAGTAAATTCATCACCAAACTTATGATCGATTTATCTACATGATTATACTCGGTTACCGCAAGAAAAAAGAAGTATTCAATATTCATACGTAAATAAAACAAAAAATTAGTTAATTATTAGTAACATTTTCTATCAAAAATTGAATTTTATCTATTTTTTTTTATAAGCATAACGTTTATAAGCATACTGAGACCTGAATTTTACTAAAAAATAAGCATATCATAAGCATA
>JAUEKX010155236.1:0-11397 GCA_031834005.1 Dendronotus venustus
GATGAACGAACAATTGAGGAGAAATATAAAGATAGATGATTAATTAATTTATTTATCTATTTAGAAATAGATAGATATATGAGAATATGAGTAGATACATATTATCAATAAGTTTGATAAATGAATTAAGAAATGAATAAATAAATATGTAGATAGATGGATAGATATATAATAAATAAAGTTACACAAATTACAAAGTGAACAAGAATTCAATAGGTAGGCCCAAGTCTTTTAGACTCCTTCTTACTTCTATGGGTAGGCCCTACCTTCATTTGAAATAATATGGTTTCATCAGAAGCAGAATGTTTATTATCATTGACTAGTACCACTAAGCTGTCTACGTCTTTCAGTTCGATGACTCCGGCTTCACCTCAAGTCTATTTATATCAATGACTTTTTTTAACTTCTTTGATTTATATTTTAAAGAAAAGGGGATAAAGAAAGAGAAACTTCTATTGATTTATATTGATAAATATATAAATAGACTTCGAAATCATAATATTACCGGAAGTTTCATCATGTTAGAAGCCGGCGGAAGTGGTAAGTAAACGAAGCCAGGTTACTTGCTGGATTACATGATTTCTTGCATCTGAACAGCTTGGAAATTTTAGAAACATGGCTGCCCAGGATGAAAATATTGCTCCGTTTCAACAGAAACAGCCTCATCTTTCTAAACAGGATCTAACGAAACTTGTGAGTATCAAGAAAATCTATAAGATAGATGTCCCTAACGAATAAGTTTTGTTTTTTCCGAAAGAGTGTTTGACAAGACACAACAGACAGTCATATGTTGTCCTCCTGTTGAAACCATCGGTTCGGATATTTTGTTTGATTATTATACGTTTTGAAAGATTTAGATCGGATAGATGCATGTTCATAATCTTTTGGGTGGTTTTGTGGTGAGGCCCACCATGTTGTTATTCTTCCAAAGATTCTAGTGAAATGAGAAATGACCAGCAGATGTGTGTATTGGCAATTGGAGTGACTGAAATGAGCAATGATTTTAGATTGTCCTTTTAGTTTTAGAATTAAATATTATGAAATTCTTGAAACACTGAGAACCCAAGCTTAGATGACTCTCAGCAAGTTGTGGGAACTTGAATGGGATGTTATGAATGAACACCTCTTTATTGCCAGTCTTCCAGATGAAACTTGGTGGTGAAGGAATGAGTCTTGAGTCTTCGCTTCGGATAGATATTCTAGATTTTCTATATTTTTTTTTCCCGTCACACAATACAACAGTCAATAAAGTGACATTAGTCTTGAGTTCCTAACCAAAAAGCAGGTATATAATTGCTTTTATAAAAGAATTTAAGAAGTTATTCCAACTAAACTGCTGATCTTTAGTGTTTGAAATGAAAATGGTGTCCCTTTCCCATAGTTTTGATTCATTTCAGATAGGACAATACATTATCGAAGTGTCTATCCGCATCAGGTGTCTCAAGGGTTTATTTTGTAAATATGCAATCAGGCAACTGGCCAACAAGGGTTTTTGTTAGAAATATGCAACAAAATTATCTGGCCAACACCGGAAAAACTAGTCCAACACCGGATGCGGATAGAGCTAGCCATACATTATAGCTTACAATGACTTTGAATAAATGGAGCTTATTTAATACATTAAGTAGGCCTACTATTTGTTCAAGCTCAAAAGGTTTTGTGGTTATTTTGGGGGAAAAGTATTATTTTGATGTTGAATGCTTGAAGAAATTAGCATTTTTCTTGTTTTCTTTTTTTTAGGATGTTAAAACATTGACACCCCTGTCACCAGACATCATCAGTCGGCAAGCAACCATTAACATTGGTTAGTGAAGTGTTTCTTCTCATATTTTAATCTATCTGAGTGTCTTGTAGTATTATATTGTTTTGTTTTCTTAAAACTTTACAAAGTGAGTAGACACAGAGAATAATCCTACCTAGGTACGGAGCACAAATAATGATGGCGCATGTGCGAAGATATCTTGAAATAGATTGCTCACGTTTTTATTTGAGTGGGAAAATAAGATAAGATTAGCTTTATTTGTCCTTAAAAAGCATATTGTTATGTCGACAATAAAAAGAATCTTCTTTATGATATAGATTGAAAAAATCTACTGCCATACACCATATTCTCTGCGTCTACCATCGGCCAAACTTTAATGCCCCCTACTTCTGCTCTTGATCTTTTAACAACTAATGTATCTGTGGGTCTTTTGCAGATGGAATATAAAGCGAATGTGCTCACTGAAAAAGGTTGAAACAGCTTTATATTGAAATTTCTTGTTTGTATTTTCTATTCCCATGAACAGGTACGATTGGTCATGTAGCTCATGGAAAGTCTACAGTTGTCAAGGCCATTTCTGGTGTTCAGGTAAGGGTTGTATCCCTCAATATACGACAAAAATAAATCTGATTTTAACTTATTAAATTAGAGCATTTATATTGCACATGCATAGTTATGATCAAAAACATGAGCACATGACTTTCATTGTTAATTTTTTTTTCAGGTAGACTTGCCTTATGCTACTTTCAAGGTTATAAAAAGAAAATCTTTCCAATAATTATGAAACATCGGGATCTCTCACTGGCCTAGATAACGATTGACCAATGCAGTTTGATTTCTATTGATTAAAATGATGTACATTGAGAAATTATTTACTTCATGGAACAGCTCATGAATATAATTATTGTGACGCGTTTTCTCTGTCATGATGGATGGAATTGATCTCAATGTTTTTAGACGTTTTTCTCCTTGAGTTTACAATTGTCTTTTGACTTCAGCTGTGGCCTGGAATGTACCTACCATGTTCTCTCAACAAAGTTTGATTTTTATTTCTATGTTTACTTTCTTTCAGACTGTCCGATTCAAAAATGAACTGGAAAGAAATATCACAATCAAACTTGGTTATGCTAATGCAAAGGTATGAATTTTTCTTTAGTATATCATGACATTTGGTTAAACAAAATTTTAACTTTTGTTTTTTTAATGAATTAATTACTGCAGTTAGCTTTTTTTTCTTCCCGTGTGATACAATACACACTCCACAAAGATTGGATTATTTCTGAAAGTACTCATCATTTACCAACAAATAACCACGATAGATGCCTTTGTTATGTTATCCATTTGATTTTATGAATGATGGCATTTTGTATAGAAGCATTTATCCATGATCTTCGCCATACTCTAGGCGCTTTATTATGTTCAATGTACAGAATGTTCAATTTATGTATTGCAGATTTACCAGTGTGACAATGCATCATGCCCAAGACCTGACTGTTACAGATCTTGTGGAAGTGCCAAAGATGACGTGTTTGTTTGTGATAGAAATGGGTGCTCTGGCAAATTCCGCCTGAAGCGGTGAGTTTTAATTAATGCTTTTGATTGGTGTATATTTTTTTCTAGCCTGACGCTAAACTATATGAAGTAAAGGCAGACAGCAACTAGTATTTATTTATCTTTACCGTTATTATTCTCGTTCTTTAAAACTTGCAGGCTTTGCTCAATCAATTCTCATCTTCCTTTATTAGATTGTGTCAGTTAATCCTTAGTTTTATGTATCTACTTATTCAAGCCTAGAATTGTAAGACAATGGTCTATGAATCCATGAAGTCAATAGGGAATGATACTATCTTTGTTTATTCTCCAGCCACGTATCCTTTGTCGATTGTCCTGGTCACGACATTCTTATGGCCACCATGTTGAACGGAGCTGCTGTGATGGACGCTGCGTTGCTTCTTATCGGTAGGATTCTAGTCAATATTTTAATATAGATTTTGTTTTCTTTCCTCTTCAAAATTTGAATTTGCTTGGGGGGAAAGTTGAGATTCACCTGTAAATCTTCAGCCAATTGTCTGATTTCAGGCAATCTAATATCAGGGACTACTCTACTAAACTTTAGAAAATAGATTTTTGTTTCTATTCAGAAACAATTTTCAGACAATTTTGTAATAGGTCATTTACAAGTCTGTTGAGAGAAAATAGTTTGTCGTCAGAAATCATATGAAACATTAGAAGACCAAATTGTATTACAAAGGGGTTCAGTGTACAAACAAAGCAAAGGTCCTAAACCTGGTCCTTAGGGAACAGCATGAAGTGTTTTAGACTTATTGTAATTCATCATCACTACTTAAGTGTCACTGATATATGATTGATACATGTATGAAATTCAATAATTTTTATTTCTCTTAAAACCCTCCAGAAGGTTTTTCATTTACTTTTTGTCGTTTTGTTTGCAGCTGGTAATGAGTCGTGTCCTCAGCCCCAGACTTCGGAGCATCTGGCCGCTGTCGAGATCATGAAGATGGAACACATCCTTATCCTGCAAAACAAAATTGATCTTGTCAAAGAAACACAGGCAAAAGAAAGATACGAGCAGATTCAAGCTTTCGTAAAAGGTATGTTTGGCTTTGAATGATGACCACTGTTTTATGATAGGTTCATTCTCAAAAGTTTTAACAAATTTAGTCTTTTAATTGTTTCTATACACATATTTTTGTAAGTGTTCAAGATTTCAGAATGTCAGGATAACATGTTATTGATATGAAAGACAATGTCATTTGATCTTTTTTTTAAGGCATAGAGTGTTTAAATAAATTGATGAATATTAGAATTAGTTAAAGGGGAATGAAGAAGAAGAGAATTAGGCTTTCTCTTAGATCCAACAAAAGTGTAAACAGCCGTCTTTATCTTTTAGCTATTCGTTATACATAACATATTTGGCCATGCAATTTTAGCAAGTGTATTATTTTGTCTGTTTATTAGGCACAGTTGCAGAAGGTGCTCCTGTTATCCCCATCTCTGCCCAGCTGAAGTACAACATAGACGTCATCTGCGAGTACATCATCAAACACATACCTGTACCTGTGAGAGACTTCACCTCAGAACCCAGACTTATCGGTAAGTTTTGAATGATATTTGCATTGAGTTTTGATAGGTTATGTGTTGCTTCTGTGAATTTCTGTTTATTGTATTAGTTGAATGTTTCAAATATCACTTCGTGTCATCAGATCTTGAAAGTGAACGAATATTAGTTTAGAAATTCTAACATTCCTGTGCATTAAAAAGGGAAGAAGAGTAAAGCGATCTGAATTGCAATCCTTTTATTATTTCAACTGACTGGTAATGATACGTCTATTCCTTTGTATTATCTCAATTGTTTTTTCTTTCTTGTGTTTGTTCTCCAGTCATTCGATCGTTTGATGTCAACAAGCCGGGATGTGAAGTAGACGACATCTTGGGAGGAGTGGCCGGTGGTTCTATCCTGCGTGGTGTTCTCAAGGTCAACCAGGAGATTGAGGTTCGCCCCGGTGTCGTGTCCAGGGACGTGGATGGCAAGCTGACCTGTCGCCCCATTCGGTCAAAAATTGTGTCCCTTTACGCCGAGCAGAATGACCTTCAGTACGCCGCCCCTGGTGGCCTGATTGGTAGGTGGTTTGGATTACAGCTCCTTAAAAACAATTAGGACCCTTACAATGGTCTGGTGGGTAGTGTCTGAGAGTTTCAGGGTCAAAACCAGACTGAGCCTAATTTTGAAAGACTTTGACTAGTTTTATGTCTTTTCAAGTTGAAATCTTGTTCCATTAGAATTGTTTTTTGAACATATTTATATGTTCTGAAAAAGCAAACGAGCAAGATGGCACCCCAAAAAATAATAGTTTCTGGTCATTACATTTAGTTGTAACAGAATTTATTGATGTTTGAGTGAAAGAGAGAGAAATTGTATGTTGTTTGTTAGATATTCATAATGATGTGTATGTAACCAAATGATGAATTGCCTTTGTGGACAATAAAGTTGTATTATTGTTATTATTATTATTATTGATGTTTGTTTTCTCCAGGTGTCGGCACCAAGATGGACCCCACCCTGTGCCGTGGTGATCGTTTGGTGGGTCAGGTACTCGGTGCCAAGGGAGCTCTGCCTGACATCTTCACAGAGTTGGAGATCTCTTTCTTCTTGCTGCGAAGACTTTTGGGTGTCAAGACAGAGGGAGACAAGAAGGGTGCTAAGGTAGGCATGGGCTATATTTGTGACATCGAAATGTTTTATTTATTATTGTCTTGTTTTGTTGTATACTTTAGCAGCCAAGTTCATGTGTTATCATCTATGATTTGTGTTGAATGAATCTGTCTGAAATCTCGTTGAATGAATCTGTCTGAAATCTCAGACCTAAATCTGGCAATGGATTTGGATTTTCGTTCTGTAAAAACATACTTTCACTTTTGATCGGCGACAACATCCATGAAACAGCGAAATTACAGAATGTATAAAGTGATTCGAGCCTCAAAACACCCTATGTATATTAGGCGATTTGAACAGATCGGGGTAGATTTTATGTATGCGGTTTTGGGCTGCTTTGATTGTAATGGGTTTCAAAATCTAAATTGATATTGACATTTTACTTTTTATCTCATTTCAGGTTCAAAAGTTGAGTAAGGGTGAAATCTTGATGGTGAACATTGGCTCCTTGTCAACGGGAGGACGTGTCATTGCTGTCAAGGCTGATTTGGCCAAAATTGGACTCACTGCTCCCGTCTGCACGGAAATTGGAGAAAAGATTGCTCTTAGTCGACGTGTGGAGAAACATTGGAGGTGTGTATGGGGTACAATCACTAGGGGGTTGTTTCTTTCAATTAACTTGAGTGTGGTTTAATTTTTTCTTAAACATTGCCTTAAGATATGGGTTTTGAAATGAAGAAATAATAAGAAAATGAATTCTATGGAAAGGGTAGACTGCTTATTTTCTCCCTCCTGTATAGTGTAGATAACTGCTCGTTTGTTTTAGGGTTTTTTTTCTGTGTTAATATGCATCATCATTGATCATCATAATTGTTATAGCATTGATTTATTTACCTTTATCTCTCTTGACAATCTAACGGATGTGTGTGTGTTTCAAATGTTGTTCCTTTCAGGTTGATTGGCTGGGGAAAGATCAGACGAGGAGTGAAGATTTCACCGGACTTGTCGAGTTGAACACGTTAACCTATTGATCGAAGGAATGCATATTAGAAAAGGGGTTGCATTGTCTACCTAGCAATGAATGGAGCCGGTGGTGAAAGTGAAAGTATTTCATACGTTTGAAATAACATGGCTGTTAAGAATGTATCATATAATATGTACATGTGTACTGTATGTGTGCTGTTTTAGAATTATTCATCGTTACAACTGTACATGGCTGGTTTTAAGGCTGAAATTGTATTGTGTAAAGTATTTCATGCCTTAGTTTTCTTTCTTCATTTTCACATGGGCAGGGCGGGTGAGGGCCTCTTTTTCTCCATTTGTTCGTTTTAAAGATAATACTGAGAATTTTCTTAAAATGGGAAAATGTTTCACAGCCTTTACCGTGTGGTATAATCAAAAAAGAAAGTCTGTCATTAGTTTTACTTTCATCTCCTATTTTCCCGAAATTTTAGTAGGAGTGTTATTTATCAATTGCAGAAACACCAGATTGAATAAACTTTTACTAAGTCCAAAATGTGCATCTTTGTTTCATTCTTTCATTTTATACAATCTTCCCTGGCTGTGTCCAACATTGAATCAGGCGATTACAGATAAAGATCTTGTAGCTGAATTAACTAAAAGAGGTTTGGACAGTGGACTGATCACCTTCTTGTATTTCTTGATCCATAGCTCTGTGTTTTGTCAAAAGTAGCTATTTTATTGCCCACTTTTCGAATTCCGGCGGGGGCGTTGATGGATTCACTCTGCTGTGTGGGTTCAGGTCCAATCGGGGATGGTGTCTATATGTTCGAACCCTTTGAAAGTTTTTCAGGGCTTTATTTCGTGAGAAATATATTGTTCGCAGACTATAACTATAAAAACACGAAGCTCGTCTATTTTCATTCACCCAGGCATCGTAACAATAACATGGTTTCCAAAGTCCACAATGCATTTGTACAAGTAGGGTATCAAAAGGAGAAAAAAATCTTTTCACAGTTTCCTTACTCCACCCAGATATGGGAATAGCTCACGCATAATGTGTGTTGCGTTGGTGGCGTGATCTGTGATAAAAGAGATTGGTGACTTCTGTCTCTTTTCTGTTTCATGGTATGAAAACTGGGTCAAGTTTCAGCCCTATGACTATGAGCCAAAATGGCTTCGAAGAATTTATTTCCTTGGGGTAGAAATTCTTGATAAATGACAATTAGGTACCTACCATTGCCATGTTCTTATGAGATGGACAGAATGTGTCATGCGCAGTCAGACAATGACAAGATGGTCATACTCATATTTATATCACCTACTAGGACGTACAAAAACCAGTGTTCAACTAGAAAGTTCAAACTAAAACTTTTAAAAGAAGATAAGGCACCTTAGTGCTGTATCAGTTTATGGAGTACAAGACCTTTTACTATACTGTACTAAGTCTAAGACAAGATATAAACCCTTTATTGATCCTCTATCTAGAGGAAATTATTACTATATGCAACATGAGCAATGCTTTCATTTTTAAAAAGTAGAACTCGTGTAAAAACACATTGTTGCCGTATGAACAGCGTACCTTACCCACCACCAGGCATTCCTGCCAAGAAATGGAATACAAACAAGTGGAGAAAAACGTAATTGCTTTTATTCCAAGAAAACCTATTAAATCACATTGTTTATCACAGCAAACCGTAAACAATAATTAAACAATATTTTATTCATGAGTGACGGTTACATGTAACACCCCCCTCGTAAGCTTATTGGGGCTACCATACTGACACTCAAAGATGCTACGTACATGTAGCCCAAAAATACACCTTTTATTTTCAGTCTCAGGGGGTTCTTTTCAGTATTAACAATCTTATGATTCGTGTTGAAAATGATAGCAGTATGTGAGAAATTTTAAAAAGTAAAGAAAATAACGCTAACCTATCACTCATTTATTCATGTATAAACTACAGTGATATTCTGTTTAAGATTAAGAACAAGTGCATTATGATTATATCATTTCTATCAAATACAATATTTCAGAAATTAGATGAAACTATATTTTCATAGAAAAAAACAAGAAAAATAATGATGAGATTGTATTAATAAAAGCCTAAGAAGTTGCTTTCTAGGATCTGTGAGTGCGTTATAGACACTTGCACTTTTTAAATGGATAAGAAATGATCTTTGGAACAGCAATACACAAGAGTACAATAAAAACAGCATATAAATAAGATATATCAATCATTCAGTTTTAGCTTCTTACAGATAAATGTTATCACAGTTTTATTTTTTATTCAAATACATAGGGGGATTTAAGTAGCATTCAAGTTAGAAGATTTTAAATCTTTTCCTTCTCAATGGACCAATCAAATCTTTTCATTTGAGAGAGAATGAACCAATGAGGTTTCTTCATTAGTACAATGGTATTATTAGTAGTTGAGAGCGCAGAGCATGGCCACGCCCCTTTTGATCCAGTGCTCCTGCGGCTTGTCCGTGGGAATTTCCATAGAGAAGACAAAGTTAGTCGAGTGGCCGGTGGTGGACAGCGTACCTGAAGGGATTGACAAGAAACAAATTAATCAAGGATTGTATGTAATAATAATGATTTTAATGTAAAAGGCATTCAAATATTGCATTATAAAAGAGGTTTACTATCATCATTAGATATTGCGCTTTCCATAAGCAATAGACATTCATTATCTCAAAGCAGATGTACCGTACCACCGTATCTTTGAAAATGGGTGTGGTTCTCAATCAAAATAATAATGATAGGAAGTGGTTGGGAATTAGACTGGCTATTACTACGCATGCCTGGTAATCAACATTGAATCCTTAGGAAAGACTCTGCTCTACACAATTGTCCTATCTCAACCCAAGTGTGAAGTAGAAGTGGGTATTGACTAAAATAGAAAAGTATTGTTATCATAAACCTCAAACTAGAATTCATCCTAGCATAGCCTACCAGCTCTGGTGAGAGTCTTGTACACGGGACAGTCGTAGATGCCCGTCTCAACTGGTTTCCTGTTTGCCATCGGAGTGAGCCAGATGATAGGCATGTCTGTGTACAGCTCCTTGGGTCGGGATTCGGCCAACATGTGCCGCATGCCGTCCCAGCGACTGCCTTCCACAAACAGGCCTCGGATGTAGCAGCCGTCCTCGGGGGCATCGGCTATCTCGATGGCACTCTCTCGCATTATCTGGTGATGGGGCAAAAACAAAGGTAATTTTAATTAATTATCAAATCTAATCCACTCTATGATATTATAATATTATAATGTAGAAAAATTAGAAATGAGTGAATATATGATAATAAAATTCAACAGTTTAAAAAAATGTATTGAACAGCAGATACTGATGGAAACTGGGGCCTTAATTACATTACATGCAACATTTCTTATATTATCCGATCTGGAGTCTGATGTCTCCAGAGCTTTTTAAAAAATAGAAAAGTCCTGATCGTTCTTTACCTGGAAACCAAACGAGATGGAATCGATGGAGATGACTTTCTTCCTGGCATAATTCTGGAGGGTGCCGGTCAGGAAAGCTTGCGGGAAGAAGAATCCAGAAATCCAGAATACCTGAACAAGAAGTAATGATATAGTTACACATGATTAAAAGAACGACTCGTTGCAATCTTATTTGAAAAAAAAGCATAAATCCATAATGTATTCACTCCCACTGATTACATTTTTCAATTGTGTATTGTCAGTGATAAACGATTGAAAAATAGGAAGTTCACATAATCTATTTAGTGTTATTTCATTATATAAGTTTTAGAACTACGACAAGATACCTACACACACTTTTTTATCTTACTCTCTGTAAGGAAGGGAGGGGTTGTTTTTCATTGTAAAGTTGTGGAAGGTTTTTTTCCAGCTATACGACATGTATTCAAATTTCATTATTGCATCATTACTTGTTTTGTTTTTTCTTCAGTGTGTAACAGTGTAAACAGACTTACAGGAGGAATGCCGGCATCGATCCAGGACTGGATGAAGCTCATTCTGGTCACCAAGTCCAAGACCCACGACGCCAGAGGTTTGAGGGAGGGGTATGCCTGGACGCAACAACAACAACAACAACAATAATCGAGTCATTAATTTACGCCAGTGCACATACTTTTTTTTTAGCCTATTCCTAATGGAAAAAGACGCTATTATTTAAATACTATGTATTAATATTATTATTATTATCTTGATACATACATGCATGCATACGACAAAATAAGCGCTTCTTTGATTTAGTGATGAATTCTGAATTGAGTAAAATTGTATAGCTTTACGTAGGAACATCAAAAAATGTCTCTACTATTATTATCAAGATAGAATGTTACATTTACATCATCATCATCGCTATCAACCTTCACCATAACTCAATTGCATCAATTTTTTGTTTTTGTATCACAATGAATTTCGCAAGCTCAGCCACTCATCATCGTCATCATCATCATCATCATCATCATCATCATCATCATCATCATCATCATCATCATCATCATCATCAT
>JAUEKX010155347.1:1265-29789 GCA_031834005.1 Dendronotus venustus
AAAATTAAAGAATACAAATAAAAAATGACATCATCTTACCATCATCATCTTCTTCTTCCTCACGTGGTCTCTCACGTCGCGTTATGATTGGCTCTTGTTTTCCGCTGGGATCGATCCGTAGCTGGATGTCCATGCTTTCCCATTCCGGGGATTCTTCGCTGAACTTCACACTATCTGACTGTGTCTCCATGTCCACTTTGCGTTTTTGTTCAGGTGATTCGTCATCAATTATCACCATACTTGTTGTTTGAGCTTCTCTCGTTTGCTTGTCGTCGAACTGTGGGTCTACGTACTTATTCACGTAGCTGGGCGGAGCCGCGTGAAACGTCGTGGGTTCGTCGTCGGTCAAATACTTTGGGCTTTTAGAGAGTGTGACCGTGTTGTTGTCAGTCGCGTCTTGCGAGTAGGCGTGGACAGCCTCAGGTATGTATCTTCGCTTGTAGCACAACAGCAAGGCGATAGCCAGGACGGAGAGCCAGAACAACGTTCCAAGCACCACCAACCCGATAATCCAAAAAGTGATAACGTAAGAGTCACGTGACTTGGATAAAGTACTAATTACAGGTGCAGTTGTTGGAGCTCCATCTTTAAGAGGAAAATACGTAAAATTTATTTTATATGGATTAAAACACCCTTTTTTGTTTTAATACGATACAAGATCAAGACTCAATCTAAAAGTTAGCGATACTAATTTTATAATTATTTAATATCATTGCCTGCCCGATATTTCTGAGAAACAAACTAGTGCAATTATCACCAATTAATTAATTCGAGCAAAGAAAAAGAACACGATTAAATACTTACTTGCTGGTGGAGAGAAAAGCGGAGTGAAAGGTCCTTCTACAACCAATGGTAAGTTCACTGGTCCATAAACAGCTACCAATTTAAACCTATAGAAGAAGCAGAAAGCAAGAGATTAGTTAAGTTTAAAGTTTAATTTATGTGTACGAATACAGTGCGATACTTTAACCCGAGGCGAGGTCTGATAGTTGCACCGGTAGTTGATCAAGAAAGTAAACGTGTGATTCCACATACCTGTATTTGGAGTTGCTGTTCAAATATCCATTGCATACATCATCGGGCTTGATCTTGTCTGAACAATCTTTTTTGCCAACAAGGTAGGTGAACCATTCCGGTTTGCTACCTGGTGACTTGGATTCGATCTGGTTGGTAAGAATAAAAAAATTGAATCGAATAAATTAGGAGGAGAAATAAAATCTAAAAAAAGGGCATTTCAAAACAACGTAGAGCAGATTACATATATAAACTCACGAAATTTAAGAATTTGCTAAAATATTTCACCTTTATTTTTAGATTTAATTTTACGCGATAAATTGGGATAAAATTATACTCTCTGCCTGAAGCATAAACAAAAACTACACGATTCAAATCTAAAGGAGCAAACACGTACGCACAAGAGCATAGAAACATCAATCACTAATGCAAAACAATAGCGATAGTACAATTCTCACCTCACGTCTCTTCCTACTTGTTTCTTGATTGACAAAATTTACGATATCATCTGGGTTTATGGTGTCCATATAGAACTCGAAATATCTAAAAGCATCCTCCCTGTTAGCTTGGTACCACGAGACCGGAAGATGGTTGATGTTCTTGGCAGTTCCGTTGGAGAACACTTCCTGCCCGATAATCTTGAAGTGGAGTACTTTCGAAAATTCGAAGTTGGTCAAGGAAAAGTTGACGGCTCCACTGCTCAGCGCTGATGGCTGTTGTATCGGTTGGACGAGATTAAATGGCGCAGCCTCCAAGACAATAGTAATTGCAGCTGTTGAGAAATTGCCGTGACGTTTATTCTTGGCTTGTACCACAAGTTCATAGAAGATTTTAGTGCTTGGCAGCTTGGCGATGGTGATAACTCCAGTTTGGATATTGACAGTAAACTTTCCATCATCGTTTCCAGAGATGATGTTGTATTCAATATTTGAGTTACCGGAAACATCAGTAGCGTAAACTCGAACGACTTGTTCACCTACTTGCAAGTTAACGGCAATAGTTGTTCCATACGAGGTAGGATCGAATATTGGTGTTGAGCTCGGCACCACGACAGTGACCAGAAGACAGTTCTGAAATTTGCCGTCTGATGCACAAACGGCAAAAGAGTATCGTTCTGATGTTGGTACTTCTGCGATGGTGATTTCTCCGGTTTTCGCACCAATTCTGAAGTATTTCTCAATGTCTGGATTGTCTTGGTCAACAATGTTGTAGGTCAAGGCATTGCCGTCCTGGTCAGTTGCCACTACAGTTCCAACAACCATCCCAGTCTTTGGTTCGTTTACGGTGAATAGCTCAGTTGGTCTAACAAATGCCGGTAATCGATCGTTCTCGTTGCTAACATTTACTTTAATGTCCTTGCATACCTGTCGTAAGCCATCGTTAGCACATACGTTGACATTATATTCTTTCTTTACACCCGAATTGAGTCTCTGGTTGACGGTTATCAAACCGGTGTTGACGTTGATAAGGAACGCTTGGCTGTCCGCATTGTTGTTTGTGTTAAAAGAGAATGTGGCGGTCGAGGTACCGTCAGCATCCGTCACTTTGACTTCACCAACCGACGAACCCATGTCGGCAAGTTCGGACACGGTCATTTCAGATGTGGTAATAACTGGTGCATCTTCATTGATGTCGTTGACTTTAACGAAGAAGATGACGGTTGAGTTGAATTTCCGTATGGTATCGTACGCATCTACGGTGATAGTATACAGGTTCTGTTGCTCGTAGTCTAATTGTTTGGCTAAAGTGACACGGCCATTCAAGTCGATACTGAACTTGTTGTCGCCAGAGTCATCAGAAACACTGTAGGTGAGAACAGAGTAGTACTCTTGGACAGGATTATGAACATTGGTGATTTCAGTTCCAATCGTCGCGTTCTCGGGCAGCTCAATGTAATGTCCACCTTGGAAGTCAGGACACGGGTTGATTGTGGAGCGCTGCACTTGAAGGACAAGGTTTCCCTCCACTTCATTATCCTGTGAATCTTTCACGGTGAACGGCAAGTTGTACTCGGTCTCTCTAAACTTATAGAGATTGTCTTTGAGAGTGATGGCACCAGTGGATGGCTCTAGTCGGAAGATGGAGGAAGGTTGCTTTAAGGTATACGTCAACACATCAGTGGAGTCTTGGTCGCTGGCTAAGACTTGGGCAACTTTAGCACCGATCAATGCGTATTCGCTTACTTTACCAGTCACGGTGGCTTGAGCAAGGACTGGAACTGTGTCATTGGCATCAATGACGACGACTTTGACAATGCAAGTGCTGGACACCGTACGATCAGCTGCTGAGACTAGGAACTCGTGCACTTGAGCAACCTCATAGTCCATCTTAGATTTCAAGGTGACAATACCAGTGTCCTCATTGATTTGGAACACAGCAGAAGGCTTTATTAGAGAATATTTGATTTGACTTCCCTTATCGGCATCATTCGCCTTAACCGTTACTACAGTGGTACCTACAAGGCTTGTCTCACTGAGGCTGGCTTCATAGACAACCTTCTCGAAAATGGGGATCATGTCATTCTCGTCCACCACGGCGATGGAGAAGGATCCAGTCAATGGCTGGTTCTTTCCGTCAGAAACTTCGAATCCAACGCTAAGAATCTCACCGACGCTTGCCTTCAGTGAATGATTCACGCGAATTTCTCCATTCTGATCGACCTTGAACAATCCTTGGTTATTGTTGGTGAGAGAGTAGATGAGACTAGATGGACTGGTGTCCTTGTCAACAACCTTGATGCATCCAATGGCGGCATTGGGTAGAGTGAGCTCTGAGACGCTGACTTGCGTAGGAACACTGGACAACACTGGAGGAGCATCATCAATATCTTCGATGATAACCATAACTCCAGCTTCCATTTGAGCAATTATAGGTGTCACTGTAGTTGGAACAGCTGCCATCACCTTGAATGAGTGGTACGGTTTATTCTCGTAATCGAAAGCAACTAAGCTAGTGATGGTACCGTTAGAATCGATCGTAAACAGGCCGTTAGCCTCCGAACTCAATGAGTATATGGCATTCTCGAAAGCTGGAACTCGGGCTTGAGCGATGAATGCTTTAGCTGGGGTTCCCTCTCGGATGGTTTTGGTGTAGAGTCCTTCTTCGAACACGTAAGCACTAGGGTTACCAAATTCTCGGCAGTCTAAACCGCAGTTGCCATCGAAACTACGAGCTTCAGCCCGGTAGACTCTGATTGTGGCGATCCTGGTGGCTTTGTGTTTCCCGTCATCGACTTGGACATTCAGCTCGTAGAGGTTGATGTCAGCGTCGGTGATGCAGCGTTTGGTCTTGATCAATCCGCTGGGCTCGATACGGAATAGGGGGTTGCTATGGTCACCACTCAGGATTGAGTAGGAGTAGCTCTTCTCTGTGTCCACATCGTCAACCGACACCAAACTGACAAAGGTGTTGATGGGAGAATTAGTAGTCAAACGAGAGAGCGACGGTTGTACATACAGATCGGGTCGTACGTCGTTATCGTCTTTTACTTCGATGATGACGGTGGTCTGATCCTTATAGCCTTCATCGAAGATCACTTCCAGACGGAGGTAGTAATGTGTCCTTGTCTCATAATCCAAATTCTCTAACAGGCTCAATACACCTAGGAATCAACGGATTGTTATGATACACAAATATCGAAAAACACGAATATAATAGTTGTTAGTAAAGAGATTTGACATTAAAATATATATATGAAGATAAAACAATTTATTGTATACTAAACTTACCCGTGGTAGCGTTCATTTTGAAAGCGGGATTAGTTTCCAACAGGTAATATTTGGCAGAAAAGCCACCCTTGTTTGTGAATCTATCGATGGTGAAAGGCAAATCTTGCTCTTCCCCGATGACGTATCGATAGTATGGCTCGCTGAATCTGTACAAGTCAACGATGATCTTTCGAGCTACAACACGAATAGTGGTCGTTGCTGAGCATCGGCCATCAGATACTGTAGCTGTTAACCTGTACTCAACTTGCTCAATCTTGGTGGCATCATCATTAATCAAGGCTTTTGTAAATACACGACCTTGCTGATCGATGCTAAATTTGTCACCGCCACCGACAAGAGTGTATACGATGGTACCTACAGTATCAACATCGTTGACAGTTGTCAAGGCGATTAACAGATCCTTAGCCATCGGCTCCGTGTGGTAGACCACAAATTCTGACGAGCTGAATTTCGGACAAATGTCATTGACGTCTTCCACGATAACTTCGACGTCCGCAAATGCGACAGTTCCGTCAGTGAAGTTGGCGGAGATCATGAAGCTGTAGCGTGATTGCTGCTCGTAGTTCAAACTCTGCACTAGCGAGAACGCACCTAAGAAGATGGAAAAGAAGGACAGGCATAAGCTTTATTAAATGAATAATTCAATATTGTAAAAATGGTATCCAAATGGCACCCAGAACCAGGCTTATTACGAAAAGTTTATTGCTAAAAAAAAACAATTGCTTGAATGTAGAAATAACGTTAGACAGATACGTCAACAACCAACTGTATACTCTTAAAAAGAAACATTTTCTATACCTTGGTTGTTCAGAGTGAAATGAGTAATTCCAGGCGTGAGGATCTGCAACGAAGCTGGTCGATTGCTGGTTAAATCCACGGAACCGAAGCCTCCCAAAGCTCTGTCTTCCTTCAACACGAATACATAATTCGGCTTCTTGAAATGGAACTCTTGTGGGTCGGCGCACGTCTCAACAACAACCTGCACAACATCCGTAGGTGTTTGTGGACACTTGCCATCTTCGGCACCAACCAAGAGTGTGAAAGTCTTGGCGAATGACCTGGGGAATTCCTTCACCGTTCTAATTTCACCGGTGACCCGATCGATCTGGAAATATCCGTCTTGGTTGCCACTGACTATGGTGTAGTTAAAAGGTAATAAATCACCATCGACAGCACGCACCACATGCACCAGAGTGTTAAGTTTGGGATTGCCATTGTACCGGACCACGGGACTGGGGGTGAATACCGGGCAAACGTCGTTGATATTCTCAATGTTCACGATGACGGTGGCTTTACCTGATTGCCGACGTCCTGTCACGGTGATAGTGAAAACGTGTTGCTTCTGGAGTTCGTAGTTAAAGGATTTAATGGCTCGAATGTTACCACTCTGGTCCAATGTAAAGAACTCGCGGCCTGACAGCTCGTTGATGGTGTAAACGAACGGTGAAATGCCGTCTACGTGGGATACCTTCAAGATGAGGTTATTTGGAAAGGTGGTAGGGTGCGTTTCCGGAATGGTTTCTACGTAGATGGCTTGCTCAAACTGCGGTCCAGGTTTGTTCACCGGGTATACAGTCACCTCGACAGTGGCCGTGGAAGTTCGAAGGGAGTCTTGAGCCAAAACAGTCATTTGGTATAGCTTCTGGAGGTCGTAATCTAGGCCACCTTTGGTGGTAATTACTCCAGTGACTTCATCGATTTGGAATTTGCCGTTGTCACCAGAAACAATGCTGTACCTGAGCAGTGGTTTTGTGTCCAAGTCGTTTGCAGTTACCTCGATGATTGGCGTTCCCACCAATGTAGCCTCGGAAACGTTGACACGATAGATTTGTTGAGGGAACGAAGGCTGGTGGTCGTCTTCTTCGAGGACGTTGACAACGACCGTGGCTACAGCCCTCTGTTGGATTGGCACAGCTAGGTTACCGTCCAGCGAGAAGATATATTGCTTTCTGACGTCATAATTGAGTCGTTTTAATAACGTGATGTGACCTACATTGAAATAACGGAGAAGGATAAATAAAGTGTAGTAGTTTTACTAAACTTTAAATGCAACAACTAAATTACGAATTTGAAACAATTAAAACCATTCGCAGTTCTTATTTTCCAGATAATTCAGACTTTCTATTTTTTTGCAATTTTACAAACCTGTACTATTGATGGCAAAAGTGTCGGTGACTTCAGGGCTGGCGATCGCATACTGGATTTGCGGGTCAGTACCAGCACTAGTAGAAACAACAAGGCTTTGAAGGGCCAACAACTCAGAGACGCTCACAACATATGTTGTATTCCTAAATTTCAAATCAGTTTCAGGCGTGACCACAACAGTGATATCGACCACGTTCGAGTCAAATTTACCATCATTGGCGATCGCTTTGAAGCTGTAGGTGCCAGGGGTTAGCTCACGGGCTACTGTCAAACCACCTGTTGAGGACAGGCTGAAGTAGTTGTTAGGGATGGTACCACTAACGCGGTAACTTTGTACTGCGTTAGCATCTTGATCTGAAGCGCTTAGCTGGAGGACGGAGTGTCCGACATAGGCGTGCTCCGAGATAGTGCGGACGATAGAAGATGGGTTGAAGACCGGCGCGTGTTCATTGAGGTTGAGAACTCTGATTACGACCTGTGCGACCGCCACATCCTTAGCTTCGTCTGTCGCCAGCACGATCATGCTGTAGAGGTTTCTGCGCTCATAATCCAATTTGGAGTTCAACTCTAAGCGGTTGCCGTTCAACTTAAATTCAGGGAACACGGTGTGCGGGTGTATGGAGAGAGAGACTTGGCTTCCTGGCTTTGTTTTAGTGTAGATCAGATCAACGAGGGATGTTCCGACGAGGATATCCTCAGAGACGGTGCGTTCGTAATACGACGGATTGAAAACCGGTAAGCTGTCGGTGTACGGCAACACGTTGACGGTGACAGTGTGTTGCGACGACAGTTTCGGGTTGCCACGATCGGTAGCGGAGACGACTAAGTTGTATTTGTTTTTCAGTGACGCGTCGAGAGGTGCTAACAGTCTGATCTGACCGTTTTGGTCGAGAGAGAATTTACCATCTACGTTGCCTGACACGATTTTATAATCAATGACAGCGTTATCTCCGGAATCCCTGTCAGTTGTTGATAACACCGTTAACAGTGTGCCGACAGCGATATTATCTTCGACGGTGACATTATATGCGTATTGTGCATAGTTAATGAACTGAGGGGTGTTGTCGTTGACGTCTGTTATACGGATCGTCACGTGAGCAACTCCGTCCAATTGTTTGGACGCCGAATCGGTGGCTTTGACACTGAACGTGTACAATTTCTTGGTCTCGTAATCGAACTGTGTTAGCGAGCGGATGACACCTGTTTTAGGATCGATGAAGAAACTGTTGACGTCACTGTTCTGTTGAACAAGCGAGTAGGTAACGCCATTTCCGGTGCCGTCAGAATCGCTAGCTTTCACAGTCACCATTTCAGCCTGTGTTTGGGTGTCCTCAGGGAAACTACGGTCGTAGTAAAGCACATCGAAGACTGGCGTCATTTCATTGACATCGACGACACCGATGTACACTCTGGCGACACGCGGCGACGTCAAACCACCGTCATCCACGGCAGTGACGTTAACAGCGTAGGAGTTTCGTTGCTCAAAGTCGAGGGGTCTCTTCAGTGTGATGTAGCCCTGGTTGTTGATTTGGAAGGTATCGGTAGGATCTGTCAACACATAGTTGATGGTTTTACCGGCGTATTTGTCGTCGTCTGTTGCATACACTCTGATAACGGTGGTACCAAGCGGCGCCGCTTCCGACACGGTGTTATTGTAGACTTCAGGAGCAAATATTGGTCTATGGTTGTTCAAATCGGCGACAGTTACAATTACAAGAGCCGACTTTCGTAGATTCAAGTATCCGTTGTCCGTGGCAACGACAACAAATTCGAAGCGCTCACCATCGTAGGCTAACTGCTCACGAAGGACGATTTGTTGGCCATTCATCTGAAAATGAGTATCGGTGGTGAGGATAGCATAGCTGATTTGGTTGTTCTCTGTTGTGCCATCCGAGTCTAAAGCCGGAACGACACCGATGAAGTCACCGAGGGTGAGTAGTCGCGCTACATTGAAGGTGTATTCATTCTGGTTGAATTTAGGCCGGTTGTCGTTCCAATCGGTAACATCAACGCGGACCGTACCCGTTGCTACTTGATTGTTTTCAGTCAAAGAGATGACCAGGGTGTACTTGGGATCATTCTTGATTGCCTCGTAGTCGATCTTCTCGCGAAGTGTGATGACACCGTCATTATTGATGGCAAACTTGCCGGACGTGTCTCCGCCAACGATGGCGTATACGCGGTCGCTCTTGAAGTTTGTGCTATCTTCATCAACAACCGTCATGACGTAGACAATAGTGCCGACATAAGCGGCCTCTGTCAGATTGACGCGAGCCGAGTTAGGCTGGAACCTAGGTGGGTTGTCGTTGACGTCGTTGACGCAAATGGAAACTACAGCAACGTCTGTGCGACCTTCATCATTTGTAGCAACAACCAGGAAATCGTAGTTCTTCTTGGTCTCGTAGTCCAGACCTTGGATGAGACTGATTTGCCCGGTCACACGATTAATGACGAAGGGGGCTGATTCGGCAGGATTAATGTTCTTATCAATGGAATACACAATGGTGCTGCCGGATACTGGATAACTGTTGGTGGCGTTCACCTGTACCAGATTAGGTGCAATTACATTCTCATCAACGCACTTCCTATAGAGGTGGACATTGAAAATTGGTGTGTTCAATTTCAAATCTGCCTTATGCACGTATATGGTTACAGTATTCAAGCTGCTTAATGACGGCTTGCCAAGGTCTTCAACTTTGACGTTCACTTTGTATGTGTCCTTCAATCGATGGTCTAGCGATCCGAGCAAGATGATCTTTCCGTCGGCGTTGACGCCGAATTTGTCAGTATCACCACCGATGGAGGAAAATCGGAATTGGCCGCGCTCTTCGGAATCTAGATCACTCGCCTGGAGGATGGTGATAATCTGACCAGGTCTGGTTGCTTCGGAAATGTTGTAGATAAGCGACTGTTGAGAGAACAACGGCAGGTTATCGTTGTTATCGAGAATGTTTACGATCACCAGAGCACGATTCGTCTTCAAGTTCACACTGTCTTGCGCCTCCACCTCAAAAATGTATTGTTTCTTGTTCTCGTAGTCGAAACTTCGGATGGTGGTGATTTCACCTGTGTTCGGTGCCAACAAGAAGCTGTCAGAATCGGCAACGTTTGCAATGCTGCTACTGGTACTACGAACTACTTTGTATATCAAATTGCCTGCCAGATTCTTCTCAGGAGAAACAGCCTCAACCTTCAGGATGGTAGTGCTGATCGATGTATTCTCGTAAATGTTCACAATGTAAGAATCGAGCAAGAATTCCGGTTGCAATTCGCTGTACTCACGCAAGTTGATGCGAACTGTGGCGTTGTTGATGCTGCCCTTGGATGGTACTCCGTTGTCGAACGCCATGACGGTGTAAACAAACTCATTCTGTATATTGTAATCAAGCGGTTTTTTGACAGATACCCAGCCGTCCTTGTCAATATGGAACGAACTGTCGGCACCTCCCGCGCCGGAACCTGCTTTAGGCATTTCCGTCATCTCATAAGTCCGGATGTTACCCGCTTCACCATGATCATCGTCTACAGCCATGACGTGCAAGAAAGTCATGCCAATGGGACTGACCTCGGATATTGTAATGTTGTAGTCTTTGATAACAAAGTAAGGGTGTTCATCGTTCAGGTTCTGAACATTCACTAAGATTGGCTGGTAGGAGGTCAGGTACGGTGATCCCAGATCACGGGCAACAGCCACAAACTCATATTGATCACCGAGCTCGTAATCGAACGGCTTTACCACACGCACCTGTCCACTGTTCCTATCAATGCTCAACCATCCGGAGGGGTAGATATCCGGATATATGATATTGCGGTTAACGCCGGTATCTGTATCATTGGCAAAGAGTGTCATGATTGGGCTCGCGTATGTCTGGCCCTCGTTGATGGTAACTTGGCGGACACCTTGTGGGTAGAAGATGGGTCTGTTGTCGTTGTAGTCGAGGACAGTGCATATAATTTGAACCGTGGTAGTCAAGGGAGAGTTGCTCTGATCAGTAGCGCTTACTGTGAAGAAGTATTGGGATTGTTGCTCTCGATCCGGTTGTTGCAGGATCTGGATACGTCCGTATTCGTCAATGGAGAAGTTTCCACCGGACGGGTTCTGGAGAGAGAACTTGAGGTTGGCGTTGACACCATCGTCGTCGTCCCGTACAATCACACCAAACACATATGAAGGGATGGAGATGGCTTCAATCACCGAGAACTCGTATCTCCCATTCACGGTACCCACAAATCTTGCTGGCTCGTTAATATCAACTACGTTGATGGTGACCTGAGCGTAGTCAACTGCTCCTCGCTCGTTTATCGCGCGCAACATAAAGGTGTAGCTTTTCTTTTGGTCGTAGTCAGGAAGAGCATTGGCTGCCATGGTGACGAGGCCGGTCTTTGTGGCGTTGATCACGGTAAACATTCCATTGATCTCACTTTGACCAGCAACTACCACATAATCAATTCTCTGGCTCACATAAACACTAGTGTCTTTAGCTTCAACAGTACCAACAAGCTGCTTTCGTCTCTGGTCTTCCACGGAAAACACATAGTGTTTCTGTGTGAATGCGATACCAGCCAATACTGTTCGATGAACATAAACAGTGACATCTACAAACTTTGATTGGGAAGGTACGCCTTGGTCGTAAACACGCACTTGAAAGTTGTATACCTTCTTGACGAGGTAATCGAGCTGCCGAACAAGTTGGATAACACCCTGGCTCTCGTCGATTTTGAAGGTTTCTGGGGCTGCATGGTTGAGGATTTGGTACTTGAGTTGGCCGTTTGCTTCGCTATCTTTATCACTGGCAAACACGATAGCTACAGTGCTAAAGACTTTGGTGGTTTCTGAGATGTTGACAACAATTTTGTCGTTTTCAACGGTCGGTGTGTTGTCGTTCAGATCGGTGACGCGGATCGTGACAGAGGCAATGTCGGTCAAATTCTCACGAGGTGTGTCGGATGCTTTAACCAAGAAGTTATAGACGTTCTGCTCTTCGTAATCGAACTGCTTCTTGGCGTAGATCACACCCTGTCCGTTGCTTGTTTGGATCCGGAAGTTCTTTGCATCAGGGGAATCGTCTATGATGGAGTAGACCAAGTTATTGTTTGGTGCAGTACCATCACTGTCCAAAGCACGGACGCTCAATAAGGGTGTTGTAGCAAAAGCAGCAAAGTTTTCTTGCACCTGATTTTCATAGGAGCTCAAGTCAAAGACAGCTTCCCGGTCATTGATATCTGCTACAGTAATAGTGACAATGGCTTCGTTAACACCAGTGGCACCTCTTGGATCCGTCACGGTGATAGAAAGTTGGAAGACCCTCTGTGTCGGGATCTCGTAATCCAACTCTTTCTTCAACACGATCTTATTGCCAACAATGTCAAAGAATCCGTTCCCGTTCGATACAGTTTTGATGGCATAGACAAGGCCGCTATTATCAGCAGCATCGTTGTCCGTAGCAGAGAGCGAAACAATTGCTGTGTCGACAATAGTCTTCTCAGAGATTCGGATGTTGTAGGAGGCTGGCACAAAGATTGGTCGGTTGTCATTCAGATCAGTGACCACCACATCCACCATGGCGCGATCGGTTAAGTAGGTAGTCGCAGAGTCGCGTACCACCACCACAAGGTTGTAATTCTGGCGGCGTTCAAAGTCCAAGGGTTTGGCAACTCGAATAACACCTGTAATGGGGTCTACTGTGAAGTCGGTAGTGTTCTCTAGAGCTGAGAATCGCAATTGTCGGTGCAATGGGGAATCCTCATGGTCTTTGTCGGTTGCCGCGACATTCAAAATGGAGCTTCCTTGAGCTCTATCCTCTGAAATAACGACACGATAGTAGCTCTTTTGGAACACTGGTCGATTGTCATTAACTGCAGTTACTTTAACATTCACGATTGCGTTTTTCTCCGAGCTGAGAGACGGAACACCTGTATCAAAGGCTACTACTTCAATAGAGTAGTCGCGCACCTGTTCAAAATCCAATTGGCCATTCAGTGTGATCTTCCCATTTGATGAGTCAATGACGAAAGGACCGTTCGGTGTAATCGAGTTGATGCGGTAGAGAACAGAAGGTCCATCTCGATCCGTGGCATGCACGACAGTGATTAGTGTATTTACCGGGGCAGATTCCTGTACTTGAACGTCAAATCTATCTGTCACAAACACCGGTTTATGGTCATTATGATTCGATAAGGTGACAGTGAGACACGAGTATCCAGTCAGAGATGGATTTCCTTTGTCCTGGGCGCGGATCAGACAGTGGATCAAATCTCGAGACTCGAAATCAAGAACAGCACTCGTCTGAATTCGTCCAGTATTTGAATCAATCACAATGGAGTGACAAGTGACTGTCGGAACCAGGGAATAGGTGATTGCAGCATTTTGACCGGAATCACGATCGAAAGCAGTTACAAAGGTGACATCGGTTTGATTGGAGCTGACTTCGGAGAGCGTTCGTTGGTAGCATTGGTTGTTTTGTTGATTGAATCTTGGTGCGTTGTCGTTGACATCCAGGATATTGATGGTGACTGTCCCACGATCACTGTTAAATCCGTCAGAGACGGTCACGTTGAACAGATATTTGTCTTGAATCTCTCGGTCGACTGGTTGCATCAAAATGATCTCACCGGTAGCAGTGTTGATTTGGAATTTCTGGAGATCGCCAGCGGCTCCTAGAAGGTTGAATGCCAAGTTGTTTGATTGACTGATCGCTTTGACCATGACTACAAGACTTCCCACCAGAGCACTTTCGGAGACATTAACGACGTAATTACGTGGTTCCAAACGCACTGGTTGGTCTGGAACATCGATAACATTGACCAGGAGGTTGGTAGAGCTTCTGCATGGTGTTGCGGAGCTAGCAAATGTATTGGTAGCTGTCAGAGCGAATCTGAATTCTTTGTATTGTTCATAATCCAGAGGCTTCTTCAAGGTGACGATACATCTATTCCCGGAAGTAGATACGGTGAAATACTCCACAGCTAACGGCTCACTGATGGAGCAAGTGATGTCTTTTAGATTACCAGACACGTCGCCATCAGTAGGTGCTAAAGAGAACACAAGAGGATTGTTGGAGGTGTTCTCCGTTACGTTCTTCTCGTAAAGACTATCTGCGAATTTTGGACAGTTATCGTTGTAATCTTGGACGTCGATGATCACCGTAACTGTTCCTGGTGTTCCAGTAGATGCTGGAGAATTGACAGCTTTGATGGCGATTTGATGTCGCTGATCAGCCTCGTAATCTAAAGCCTTGAGAAGTGTGATGTCACCAGTAATTGGGTTGACGGCAAACATGTTATTCTCGTTTCCAGATTCCAAGGAATATCTGATCAGGTTATTAGGCGACACATCTGCGTCGTCTGCGACAACTCGGTAAAGGGTCGTCCCAACGCTAGTGGCCTCCGACACCAAGATACGGTAGGTAGCAGCTGCAAATTGGGGAGCGTTGTCATTCTGGTCAAGAACAGTGACCACGACCTCCTGGACACCAGTCGATGTCGGTCCTTTGGATTGCACGTAGATTGTGTGTTGAGATCTTTGCTCACGATCGATCTTCAAGCCGTTTGGTTTAATGGTGATTTTACCACTGGCCTCGTCGATGGCGAAATATTGCTGAGACTGTCCGATCAAGTAGTACCTCATACCGACAGAATTGCCAGTATAAGCATCCACTGATGAAACTGTAGTGATATCGGTCCCGGCAGCACTGTTCTCTACTATGGCAACATTGTTGGCGACTAGACTCGTGTACGCAGTATGTACGAAGATGTTGATATTCAAAGGAGCTGATGAACGGCTAGGTGTTCCCAGATCAAAAGCCTCGAGAGTTAAAGTGTAGAAGTCCTTGTTGTCTTGGTATATGTTTTCACGGAGAGTGATGAGGCCGTTCTGATCGATACCAAAGATGCCGTTGCCAGAGCCTCCGATCACTTTATAATTGACTTGTCCGTTTTGGAAAGAATCGGCGTCACTGGCTCGCACTACACCGACGGTTGAGCCGACCAGCGTGAACTCTGTGATGTTGATGTTTGTGGGGAAACTGTTGAAGAACGGAGACATGTCATTCTCGTCTAGGATCAACACCAAAACGGAAGCTCGGTTCGTCTTCTGGTTTTTCAAGTCAGATACTTCAACATCGAAAGTGTAATTCCTTCTGGTTTCGTAGTCAAACGGCAACGTACTGAAAATCTCTCCATTATTGCTATCAATCCGGAAACTGAGCGTGTCCGGGTCGCGGTTCACTAAACGGTACGTAAATGAGCGTTCCGTTGGCTCCAGGGTATTGGCTTGAACAGTAACAATCTTCGAGTTAGGAGGAGTGGATTCTGGGTATTGCACAACATAGTAGTTGGATACAAAGTATGGTTGCTTATCGTCGAAGTCGGCAATGTTGACGATGACTGTTGCAGGAACAAGAGAGGTTTTTTCTCCGTCAGATGCGATGATCGACAAAGTGAATTTCTTGTCTACCTGATCAATAAAGAGGCGATTGGTAGTCAAGTGTCCGGACTTGCTGATCTTGAAGGTATTTCCGACGTTGCCGCTAACGATGATGTAGTTCGTAATGTTGCCATACACCGGGAGATCGTCGTCGCGCGCATACAATTGCACGACAGGTGTGTCCACCACACTCTTCTCGCTGATTGTTACTTCGAAAGATGGCGTCACAAAGTAAGGAGAATTGTCATTGATGTTACCAACCTTCAACCGGAAGTTGGCGATGCCGGTAAGATAGGGTGCGTTCTGGTCATTCCGCTTGTCAGTGGCGATAGCCAGGAAATCGTACTCTTGATGTTTCTCGTAGTCGAGACGGCTTGCCAACGTGATGACGCCAGTACGTGGGTCCACCTGCAGGATTCCTTCTGGCTTGATGGAGAATTCAATATCCCTGTTCTCAGTAGAGATATCGCCGTCTCTGGCAGTCATGACACCGACTACTCCAGTTGCGTTCTCCAGGACATTGAAATCACTCACGGTGACGACAGGCCTCAAATCGTTGTAGTCGAGAATCCTAACTATGACGTCAGCTTGTGCCGAGTAGGACGGGTCTCCGTGGTCGTTGACCTGTACCTTGAACGAGTACAAGCCACGAGTTTCGACATCGTAGGTGGCGTTTGTCTTGATACGACCGTAATCATCAACGGAGAATTTAGAATCAGCGTTCACAAGAGTGAAAGTGTGTCTGGCTTTCTCGGTAAATGAGAAATCCGGGTCCTTAGTCTCCACAGTCAGGATGTTCATGCCGGGTGGTGTTGTTTCCAGAATATCGACGATGTATGAGGCAGGGTTAAACGAGGGTCGTTCGTTGACATCACGGACAAAGATTGTGATGAAACAGCAAGCAGAGTGGCCGCGATCGTTTCGGGCGCACGCCATGAAGTCGTAACGTGGCCTCTCTTCGAAGTCCACTGGTTTCAGTTGGAAGATACGTCCTATTTAAAAGCGAGAAAGAAAGTTAAATAGTTACTTTGCAAAAAAAAAGAACATACAACCCGTAAGGTATATTTCTACCGAAAAAAATAAAAAAATTTTTACTCACCTGCGGTACTGACCGCAAACTTTCCATTCAAATCACTGAAGTCCGATTCGATCTTGAACGTCAGTTTGGTCGGCTTAGCTGACGTGTCCGTCGCGAGAATTTCACCAACCTGAGAATTTATGGTGTTCCCCTCTGCCACAGTGTAACTCAAGGGGCACGGTGGATCGAATATCACCACTGACAACTCAATGGGATGAACATACACGATTACACGGACGAAACCGTACAGTGGAATATCACCACCGTCTTTGATGGTCACGTTCAGATTGTAGGTGTTCTTGATGGACGAGTCTACTCCAGCTTGCAGCTTGAGTTCTCCATCAGCGTTGATCATGAACTCGGTGGTGAAATCACCTTTCATGGAGTAGCTTAACTCAGCGTTATTTCCTTGGTCAGAATCTGTTGCAATGATAGAGGTCAAGGTCGTTCCTACTCGTGTCGCATCTGAGATGTTCAAGATGATCAATCCTTGGCGTGGAACCGGTGGGTTGTTGTTTCGGTCCCGGATATGGACAGTCACCAAAGCTCTACCACGAAGGACATCTTCAGTCTTTACTGCTTGATCAACCGCCTCGACTTCAAAGGAATATGACGGTCTAGTCTTAATATCAAACATCTTGTTCGTCAAAATGATGTTGTTGTTGATGGTGAAATTGCTGGAGTCCTCGCTCGGCACCAGTCGGTATAAGAAGGTACTTCTTGGTGGCGTACGGTCAGCATCGGCAGCTGTCACTAAACCAACCAAGGTACCGACATTTTCTTGCTCTTCAACGTAAAACACGTAGTGGCTTTTATCGAAGACAGGTTGTCTGTCATTGACATCTTTGACGTTCACAGTGACGATAGCTCTGTTTGTCCCTGTACGTGGTGTAGGCGTTCCACTATCAGTGGCAGTCACTATGAGAGTGTAGGAGGCAGCGTTTGAAGATGGTTCCACATTGAGATCACCGGTAACGGTGATCAAACCGGTACTGGCATCAATCTTGAATTTATCTTGTCCGTTTTGAAGAGAGTATTTGACCAGTCCGTTAGTGCCAGAGTCCTCGTCTGTTGCGGAAACAGCGATGACGGGCATATTCAAAGGAGCCTTTTCGGAGACGTCGATGGTGTAGCCAGACGTCTGGAAGATGGGTGAGTGATCGTTAGCGTCCTCCACAAAAATGTCGACAAGTGTTCTTCTAGAGAGAGCCGGTGATCCTTGGTCAATCACGGTAGCTACCAAATGGTAACGTTTCTTGGTTTCGTAATCCAAAGCTTTGTTAACACGGATAATACCAGTAGCCTGGTCCATGCGGAAGTCAGTTGTATTTTCTAAGGCAACAAACAGAAAGGAACTTTCAGGGACTCCATCGTCCTTGTCTGTCGCTTTGATTTGAAGGATGGAAAGTCCCAAACTAGCTGCTTCGCTTACAGTGGCTGAATAATAAGGTTTTTCGATTTCCGGATAGTTGTCGTTTACCTCCACAACTTTAACGTAGACGGCAGCAGTAGCGATACGGCTCTTGTCGTTTCGGTCTGTGGCACGTACAAGTAGTGAGTAGCCTTTGGTTCTTTCGAAGTCGAGGGTTTTCGCGGTGCGGATGAATCCAGAGTTGTCGATGGTGAAGTCACCATTGGTGTTACCAGTGGGATCAATGGAGAAATCGAAAGTGCTGAAGGCGTTCGAATCAGCGTCCGCAGCGTACACCCGCGTAATGACGCGGTTCACCAGAGCTGATTCTTTCACGCTTTCGTTGTAGGAGCTCCTCTCGAACTGCGGCGTGTTGTCGTTCAAATCCAAAATGTTGGCGATAAAGCAAGTCGATGAGCTCAACGAGGGGTCCCCTTTGTCTGTAACTCGTACCTGACAGAAGATTTGCCGTTGAGATTCGTAATCGAATAAAGCGTTGGTGGCGATGTTACCACCAGTTGCTGAGATCTTGAATTGAGGACAAGCCGGTAAGAATGAGAATTCAAATCGTCCGTTATCATTAGCGTCTCTATCTGAGGCGGTGACTGTAACCACAGGCGAGTTTAGCTCAGTGTTTTCAAGGATATTGGCAGTGTAGCAACTGTTGATCAAACCGAATTGAGGAGCATTATCGTTAACGTCAGTCACAAAAACTCGGATAGTAGCACTGTTCACGCCAGAACCAGCCGGATTGCTGACAACGGCAGTAAGCAAATAGTTATCTTTGATCTCGCGATCCACCGGATTTTTTAAGGAGAATTCACCAGTGGACGGGTTGAGAAGGAATCGGTTTTCTTGGTTACCGCCAGCTAGTAAGAAGTTCAATCCAGTAATACTGTCTACCACCTTCAGTGTTAACAGAGATGTTCCAACCAAGGTGCTCTCCGGAATGGTGATGTTGTATTCACTGGGAGCGAATCGTGGTCGTCTATCTGACAAGTCCAGTACGCGAATAATGACATTAGTGTGCCGTGTGTACGGTACCGGGCCAGAATCCGTGGCAATGACAGCAAAGTCGAACCGTTCGTGAGTTTCAAAGTCCAAAGACTGCTTCACCGTGATATCACCGGTAATAGCATTGACGGAAAAGAATTGACTTGCCAAAGTTTGGTTGATACTGAAGCGGAGTTGATTGTTGGTGTTAGTGCCATCGCGATCTACTGCTTGCACTTTCAAGACGCTCTGGCCTGTTGGTCCATTCTCTTCTACACTTCCCTCATAAAGAGGCTTGGTAAAGATGGGGAAGTTATCGTTACGATCTTGAATGCTCAAATTGATCGTAACGTCGTTGGCGGATTGTCGTTTTGGGCTGCCGTTGTCACTGGCAGTGACACGTACTTGGTACTGCGTCTTTGTTTCGAAGTCCAATCCTCCTGAAATGACTTCGACAACACCAGATAAAGAATTGATTCTAAACAAGCTACTATCAGTTGATGATACAATACTGTAGGTGATCAGATTGTTGCCATTCGCTGACGAATCAATGTCGGTAGCTCGTACTTGCACCAAACGTTGCCCAGGGAAGAGATTCTCGTACAACACTAGGTTGTAGGTAGTCGGCGCAAAGATGGGGCTGTTGTCGTTCAAATCTCGAACGGTGACAACTACCTCTCCTACCCCTGTCGAGGTCGGGCCCTTAGCAAGGATTGGGATGTTGTGAGTTTTGCGCGACTCGTAGTCCAACCCTAGATTGTTGACTGTGACCTGTCCAGATGTTGGATCAATCTTGAATAGATTTGCAGAGACACCGATAATGGAGTAGGTGAAGCCGCTGGACGAGCCGGTGTTCGGATCGATTGCTGTTACTTGGGAAACCACTGTATTCCTGGGTGCATTCTCGTCAACCACACCAGTAGTTGAGCTAACCGAAGCGATTGCACGATGGACATAAAATGTCAAAAGGCCTTGAGTTCTCAAAGCAGGATTACCTTTGTCAGTGACTGTGACAGGCAGTTGGTGGACGTTCTTATTGTCAGCATTCAAATGATTCTTAAGGATGACATTACCGTCAGGAAGCATCTGGAATCGATCATCTCCACCAGTTGCAGTGAACTCGAACAATCGGTTGACACCGTCATCAGCATCAGTTGCATCTAAACCAGCAACAACTGAACCGAGCAGCGTATTCTCTGTGATGTTGTATACACGATTGGCTGTGGTGATGATGGGCGGATTGTCGTTGACATCGGTGATTCGAACCACAACCAGTGATTTTCCAGTCTTTCCAGTCAAAGTATCAGTCACTAACACCTCAAACGAGTAGAAACGTTGACGCTCATAGTCGAAGCTAACACTCGTTCTGATTAAAGCAGTCTTCCCATCATTACCAGAAGCAGGAGTTTGAACAGAGAAGGAGTTTGAGTCCGGATGAATACCACCTTGTACTTTAGAGAAGACAAGTAGGAACCTGTCTTCACTACTAGATGCAGTGATTACTTGGATTTCAGAGCCAACAGTGGTGTTTTCAGGAATAGTGACGACATAGGATGGTTGGAGGAAGAAGGGTTGTTTATCAAGGTACTCTACAACATTGATGGTCACATATGAATGTCTGGTACTATTCCTCTGCGGAGTTCCTTTGTCCATGGCGAGTACCTCAAGCACGTACTGTGGTTTTGTAATCAATGAATCAAGATCCAGGGAGTTGGCAACTGTGATAAAGCCAGTCGGTGAGATTGAAAATCGATTCAAGTCATTGCCGCTTAGAATGACGTAGTTTTGGATGATTCCACTATCACCAAGATCGTCGTCGTCAGCTGAGATTCCCAATACGGTGGTGCCGATCGGTGAAGCTTCCGACACGCTGATGGTGTAGTTTTGATTGGGGAAGTATGGGACATTGTCATTGTCGTTAGTAACGTCAAGAGTTAATACACCAGTGGTAGTTAGATGTGGCGTACCTTTGTCCTGCAGTAGAACAACAAATTTGTGCTGCTGCGTTTTCTCGTAATCCAGGAATCCTGGATTGACAGTGATGGCACCAATAGTGGAGATTGAAAGGGTACCTTGTGGAAAGATACCGACCCATTCCAGCTGTTGGTTGACTCCAGAATCACGATCGGTGCCTGTCAAAACAGTAAGAGGACCAGCATACGATTCCCTGGTGCTATAAACCAAACCATTGTTAGGGATGTTGATTTGTGGATAGTTGTCGTTCCAATCGGTAACGAGGACTGTTACTGAAGCTAGCGCAGACAATTTTGGATTGCCAGCATCTTCTACTTTTACATTAAATGAATAGGCTTTGTTGACACTCTCGTAGTCTAAACCATCTTTCAATGAGATTCTACCATTCTGATCAATCGCAAACATATCAGTGGATGTCCCAGCAAGAACCAGCGAGTATGTCAAACGACCATTTGGAGTTGATTCAAAATCTGGATCATCGGCAAGTACCGAATAAATGAAGGTGTTCACAGCTGTATTTTCCGCAACACTAACACTGTAAGGTTGTGATTGGAAGACCGGAGCTTCGTTCAAATCATTGATGACAGCAGAGACAAAACAGAAAGCTTCCGCTCCTCTTTCATTAAACGCACGAACCAGGAACTCGTAACGGTTACGCGTTTCGTAGTCAGATCTCTGGATGATCGCAATCAAACCAGTGCTGGTAATAATGAAACGTCCCTGGATATCAGCTTGTCCAGCAACCACTTGATATTGGATATTGGTGCTGATGTAAACCCCCGTGTCTTTTACTGACAATTGAAGGTTGTCGCCCGATGTTAGGCTGGTCTCGTCCACGCTGAATGTTTTTGGACAGTTTGAGAAAGCAATACCTGGCAGTGATACCGGTAATACATTTATGGTTACTGGCACAAGGGCTGTTTTTGCTGGTTGTCCTTTGTCAGAAACAAGAACACTGAGGACGTATTGGTTTTTAGCACGAGCATCTAGCTGTTTGGCAAGTCGAATTTCCCCTTGAGCATTTGCAAGGAAGGTTTGTGTACTATCAGTAGAGAGGTAAGTGAGTTCAGCGTTGGTGGTGCTATCCTCATCAGTTGCATGAATAGCCAGTATCACTGATCCAACGAGAGTTCCTTCAGATACGTTCAAGTTGTAACTGTTTGGTGCAGGAATTGGATTGTTGTCATTTAAATCACGAACGTAGACCTTCACTTTAGCTCTCCCAGAGAGTTTATCAGGCGATAACTGATTCACTGCTTCCACCTCAAACGAGAATTGTTTGATTTTCTCGTAATCAAAAACAGTATCTGTATTGATGCGATTACCGGTGATAGTGAAGTTACCAGAGTCCTCACTCGCCACAATCTTGTAAGTCATCTGCTGGTTGCTGGCGTCTTTGTCGTTATCGTTTGCGACAACAACAACTACACTCCGACCGATGGGTAGATTTTCATCCAAATACACGACATACTCGTCGACTGAAAAGATAGGTTCGTTGTCATTACGATCCAAGACTTGAACGGAGACAATTCCATTGGTCGTGTTGGATGCTCCATCTGTGACATAGAAATTTAAGGTAAATGACACATCGTTGATTGGTTGATCACTGTCCAACGATTCTCTCAAAGTAACTTGACCACTAACAGGGTCTAAACTGAAATGGGAGTCCATCGACACAACACCATATCTGAGCAACGCTGTTGGTGTATCAGCATCAGTTGCTTGCAAGGTAGCGATCACGGTTCCTACAGGAGCTTTCTCAGAAATTCTGTTGTTGTAGATATTCTTGGTAAACTGAGGTCGTTCGTCGTTGATGTTCTTCACAACAATATCCAGCAACATTGTCGTGGATAATTGTGGTGTTCCGAGGTCTTCTACCTTGGCAACCAATGAATAAACCTTTTGGCGCTCAAAATCAAGTGCAACGCGATTCTTCACCTGACCACTAGTTGGGTCCAAGGTGAAATCCGTAGTATTGTCCAGACTGACGAAACGGAAGGTGTTCGTCACCGGACCTCTATCTGAGTCGGTAGCTGTCAAGGTTGTGATCAATGTATTAACACCAATATCTTCGTTGACTTCAATTGTTTCGTAAGATTTAGTGAAAATGGGATAATTATCGTTTACTTCGAGTACGTTAACAGTAATGGTTGCCTCTTTGGGGCTCTGATTTCCACCAACATCTAGCGCGCGCACCTTCAAGGAGTAGTTTTGGACAGTTTCATAATCTAAAGACCTCTGCAAATGCAATGAATCGCCGACAAATCTGAAAGGTGAAGTTATTGGCTCCGTAATGATGAAAGTGATGGCTTTGTTTTCATCTGGATCTGTTGCCTTTACACTCAACAATGGTTGGTTGATGACATGAGATTCCTTGACGTCGATGGTGTAGTCAGTAATGGTGAAGTCTGGTCCATTGTCATTTACATCTTGCAATTTGATAACAACAGTTGCGTAACCTGACAGCTGTCTGAGATTACCAGAATCTGTGGCAACCACTTTGAATTGGTGTTTCTTTTGAGTCTCATAATCTAAGGTGACACCAGTTTTCTTGGTGATGGAGCCCGTGAGCGAATTGATACTGAAGAGATTCGGTGAATTGTTGCTTGCATCAGTCTCGATGGAATAAACAATTTGAGCATTCACCCCTTCATCAACATCAGATGCAGCAACTCTGACGAGTTCAACGGTATCTGCAACATTCTCAGGAACCGTAATCTCGTAGTATTGATTGGTGAATACTGGCTCGTTGTCATTGCGGTCAGTTACGAGGACAGTGATTTGAGCGTCAGTTGATTGTACACCATCGCTAACTCTGACGGTGAATACGCTAGCTCGCAACGTTGCATTTTCACGATCTAGGTTTTCTTTGAGAGCGATCTCACCAGTAGTTTGACTCATGACGAATCTTGAAGCTTGCTCTCCAATAGCTGTGTAGGTCAATGTCCCAATACTGTCGCCATCAGTTGCCGAAACGCGACCGATAGACGTGCCAACAGAAGTGCCCTCAGATATGGTGATCACGTATGGATTTGGAAAGATGACAGGCGCAAGGTTGTCTGTGTCCTGGACTTGAATAACTACCTCAGCTGTTCGGTGTCTGGACGATGTGAGTAATAAGCCGTCAGACGCTTCGACAAAGAATCTCAACTCTGGATGGGTCACAGCATTGACTGCTTTGATGAGCTGCAGATTACCATCCGGCAAAACTTTAACGAATTCTTCACCCTCTCTGCCTTTGATACTGTAGGTCAGCTGGTTATTGATGGCGGTCCCATCTTTGTCGGTAGCCGTTATCTGCAGGCCAATGTTTGTGTTGATAGCTTGTATCTCTGTGATAACGGTTGTGTAGAAAGAAAGGTCGAAGATCGGATTGTTATCATTGACGTCTGCAACTCGGATGGTGACAGGCAGATTCCTCTCGCTCTGTTTTGATGGGTTTCCTCTGTCAGTGGCACGCACTTGGAGATTGTACACGTTCGGCTGAGTCTCGTAATCTAACGAACGTTTCAAGCTGATGTTACCAGTGATCGCGTCGATGGCGAACTTATCTAAATTGTTACCACCGGCAAAAGTATACAGGATCTCGGCATTCAATCCCAAATCAATGTCAGTTGCGATGGCTTTCACGATGATGTGGTTGACAAGTGCCGCTTCCGACACGTCAATATCAAAGGCCGAGTCAGTGAAGATTGGTGGGTTGTCATTAACATCGGTAACCCTGACAACCACCTCGGAAACACTGGAGAAGGAGCCGTCAGTGACAGTGACAAAGAAAGTGTGCACATCAGCAGTTTCACGATCCAACAACACCTTGTTGCGAATCTCACCAGTGGTCGGATTGATGTAAAACAAGTCACCAGAGATCTCACCACTGAGTCCGTATGTCACAGTGTTCGAATCATCATCGATAGCGGTCACGCGACCAATAAGAGTATCGTTGGCAATGTTCTCTGGGTGGTTGAAGCTATAAAGATCTTGCGTGAATTTGGGTGGATTGTCATTCTCGTCTCGCACAATAACTTTGTAATTGATTATCGCCTGGTAAGTCCCGGGAACGAAATTCGGTTCGTCAAGGTTCTTAGCTAGCAATACTAAATTATACACTTTCGTTTCTTCGAAATCGAGTTTGACCTGTGTGCTTAAGCGGACAGTGTCTTTAGATGCCGCGCTGGTACTGAAATGATTGTCTGGGTCACCTGTAAAAAAAGCATATAACATACATATAACATACATATAACAGTATAATTATTACTTTGTCACCAATACTCATAAACGTTTTTCCTTTATTTGATTTCGCAACGTAAAAGATATTGCTATCAGGGCGCGTATCTATTTGCGAGACAAAGTTTATTGATTTAGTTTGGACATTTTAGATCAGCTACCGTAAAAATAAAATTAGCCAATCGTCAAGTGACATTCGCTCGAAAAGGAAAAGTGCATCCACTTCATATCAACAAGCCTTTTTTTTTTTTCTTTTAGAGATTTTGAAAACACAAAATAATAATTGGTGATAAGTTGATACTTGAATAGCTACATCATTTTTGTAACTGTAATTAATAATAAAACATTTTAAAGTTTATTTAAAGAAAGAGGAAGCAAACTCGCATTTTGTGTTTTAAACCGAGAGGTGGATCTAGACGATTGGGAACATCTGCGAAGGAGAGTGAGAACGCTCGTCTTGTAACGTTTCTCAACAGATATATGCGTTTTTGCTCTCCTACATATTGGTATGTCTACACTCTAGATCCGCCACTGAACTCTGTTTTCTTTCTAGAAAACCAGTTCCTTTCTAGTAAACAGGTTGTTGCTTTTTTAAACCCTTATTCAAATTACTGCGTCTTGTTTCCATCTTGATTTCGGTATAAATAAAGCTAATCTCGTCTCGTAAAACCTAGACTCATTGTCATCCATATAAAGCTCAAAGTCAGACTAAAAGTAATGAACGAGAAACGAATTTATTTTCGTCATCCGTGCGAATATAAATTAAGCAAAAATGTCCAATTCTTTGGGAAGAAGTCTTTCTTATAAAGCAATAGTTAAAAAAGGGATAAGCGCCTCTTACCAGATATAATTTCCAAGGATACAGTAGCTTTCTCGTTGACCGGATCAAATTTAAAAGCCTCCAAGCTGAATGTTTCCAAGAGGATGCCAACTTCTTGATTCTCAGATACAGTGTGCTCCAATAGGTTACTGGAAGGTGTAACCTTTGGGTACGGATCTGAAAAAAAAAAGGAATCGATTCTTTAATTATCTCACCGGTAGATAGAGGATAGATATTTCCAAAATCATCCCTTTTAAAACCTGTTCTAGAGGATTTCAGAATAACGGGATTATTGAATAAAAATGGCGATGGTAACGAAACATTTTTGTGATGTAGGTCAAATTGTAAACTTGCCACTGATAATGTTGATAATGAAAATAGAAGAAAAAATGATAAAAGTTGAATAATTTAACTTTAAATTCCTTTTCATTGATCATTGTTTATTTTCTGCTTAAAAAAAAGTGTCATTTTCATTTACTATATTTATTGTGTAACATAAAAATGAATCGAAAAATAAAAAATGATTAAATAACTTCATAATAATTGCAAAACTGAACATATGATTTGAAACTTTGAAACAATAGATATATACAGTGATCACGTGATCTCAAAATTCTCTAATCGTATGTTATTATAAAAAGTGGAAAATGGAGAGAATTTGGACATAATAAAAACTTGTAAAGGGAATATAGAGAATGAATGAATATGAGAATGGAAATAAAGAGAATACTTTTGGCCTTTATTTTATTTGGGTATTTGCGCCAGTCAGAGGTAGATGTGAAGTTTCAAATGACTGTCTGAAAGTTCCATAATTCCCCAAATTTCTAGTAATTTATCCCGAATTGTCCCAGATTTTGTCATAAAGCTTTCCTTTAAGCATAAAGCTTTCCTTTCGGGGATCTATCCTCGATTATAAACTGAATCAGAAAAACACTTTTAGTTATTGACACCTTCTGAAATTTCACAACGACACTCAAATGGCACTTTAAAGACTGAGTGTTGGGCAAACTAAAACATATTTTTAGCATGTTTAGAGATGAAATTTAATTCTCTATTCCCAAGTGACCAAAGATTACAGCCAACGGAAGCAGACAAATAGCCAGATAGTTGACCATAGGCACTTATGGAGTGGTAAAAGTCGATAAATAATGACACGATCTCTTGAGTTTTCCAACTGAAACATTCAATTTTAAGGTAATCTTACCATAGACTTCTAATGTCGCGTTGTTCGTTTGCGCGATGATGCTGAGGAAATCAACTTTACAGTTGTAGATACCAGAGTCGGAAACTTTTGTACTTCCAATTGTGTATGATTTGGAGGTTTGTGCAAGAGACTAAACATAAATAAGCATAATTTTGTTATTATTGAGTCGAATGAATACTAAAATATTTTCACCCGAAATCTAAACCTAAATCTCGAAACCACTTCTATTTCTCGAACTCCGCTTAAGCGAATATCGAAGAATTTTACGATTTTTTTCTACTAAACATGTGATTTCTTTCGCGATGATCGTCATAAAAATCTAGTGGGGATTGGCTTTAAGGGAAAAATTGTAAGGGTGACATCATAATTGATAAAAAATGAATCGAATGTCGCTTTAAACATTGCCATTTTTCGGCCCTTGAAATGTTTCATGTGATGGCCATGCAGACTAAATCTTGGAGTGACTGTCAATGTAGAAAAAGCGTTTACTGGAGTCTTAAAAAAATGAACGTGGTTTACTCCATGACTTACGCAATGTAAGTCGTTTGAATGCATAACTGCAAAAAAAAAGAAACAACGATTAACGACTCACCACATCATTCTTGTACCATGCATAGTTTGGAATCAGACTTCCAATGACTTGGCAAGTATATGTATACGGTTTTCGTGTTTGCATACGGACTTTAGAAGGTAGTGTTTCCAAGTTCAAACCCAACTCTTCACAAAGTACTGGGCCAGTATTGTCATCTAAAAAGAAAATGATAGAGTATAATTAATGAATATCATCGTATCTTAGATTATTGATGCTTCATAAATAATCGGGAATGGAAGATGAAGAGTTTCAAATACAGATAAAATGAGACTTTAACAGAAAGATTTTAATCTATGTAACTTATTAAATTTTACTCTAAAAAATTTAAATTAAATTAAAAAACTATAATTCTTCATATTTTGTTATCTAAAGAATTTTCAGGAGTAAATTACATATAATTTATTATGGCATTGAAATAAGTGTTTGTATGTGCGGATAATTACTGACCAAAAGTAAATAAAGATGCTAAAAGAGCATCATCAAATTAAAAAGTGGAGTACTACGAATGTTGGAGTGTTTGAAGGGAATGAAATATTACATACCAATCACTACCAAGGAGATGGTACTTCCAGAAAGCACTTCGTAAATTCCTGTTGTTGTAGAGCTGATCTTTAACTCCAAAGTTTCAAACCGTTGCAATTGGATACTGCTGGAAATAGTTAACGTGCCACGGCTGTTGGGGTCGATTTCAATTGTGCTTTTCAAGTTACCAAGAGGTTCTTTGACACTGGGAATGATGGTTTCCAGTGAAAATCGCCTGTTATGTGAGAAAATAAAACTTATATTATTCTGCACTTGACTGGTGTGTCAAAAAAAAAAAGGAATTCCTGAAATGAAAATTTGAACTACTTTCTCTCTTGACCAAGAACGAATACAGAGCTATGGCCAAATGGTTAACGTGCTCGACTCAAACCTG